>JAANSM010000620.1:0-25627 GCA_036850725.1 Orchesella villosa | reverse complement strand
GAGAGCTTTTGTTACTTCGGTTTGCTTATTTCTGTTGATGTTGATAAGCTCTGTAATTAAAGAACGCCTAATGATATACACATGCATAGAATGTTTTTATATTGTACATAGGTATAGCTAAAAGCTGAAGCGCAGGCAGAAGGTCTGAGTTAACAGCTTCAAACACGACTTTCATTCTCATGCAGGTGATAAATCAGCCCTACATTGACATTCATCATTCAAACGAGTTTAATGTTGCACTAAATTTAATATCGTACTATAGTATAGTACATGAAAGACAATAGCATCTACTTCCGTTGGGATTGATCAAGGAGTAAGTAGATATTGTCAGCAAGCACGTATCAAAAACATCATTTTACACCTTATCAAAAATGTTTTTATCTCCCTACTTTTCATATCAGCATTTCGATCATTAAGTGGCATTAGCCAAACCATTTTGTTTGTTTTGTGATATATGTTTAAAATGGATAAAGAAAATAGAGAAACAAGCGAAGAAATCTGACTCATTTAGCACAAAAAGGTGTAGTAGGTCAGGATATGATGATGCAAAGCAAGCAAGTAAGGTTTTAGGTATCATCAGTTTTGTTCTGATCAAGGAATAAGTAGATATTGTCAGCAAGCACGTATCAAAAACATCATTTTACACCTTATCAAAAATGTTTATATCTCCCTACTTTTCATATCAGCATTTCGATCATTAAGTGGCATTAGCCAAACCATTTTGTTTGTTTTTGATATATGTTTAAAATGGATAAAGAAAATAGAGAAACAAGCGAAGAAATCTGACTCATTTCACACAAAAAGGTGTAGTAGGTCAGGATATGATGATGCAAAGCAAGCAAGTAAGGTTTTAGGTATCATCAGTTTTGTTCGTGTAGCATGAATTTGCCAACCAAACTAATGAAAGTTTACTGATAAAAAACAAAAAGCAACTACAACAAGGGTCGCTAAATGAAGTAATTTTATTAATTAATATTTTCAATCTCTGCTTAAATTTGGTATCTTGAATGATCATATAATGTAATGAAAATACGATATTTATGACAATAACTAAAAGTATGATATACATATTCTATTCAATATTTATTTCGCATTTCATCACTTAATAGAGTGGAGTATAAAATTATTTGTTAAAGAAAGTTGGAAGTTTTGTTACAAGCGTTTGTAACTAATACGGGGAAGAGTTAGAATAACATATTTAGAAAATACACATACATTTATAAGAACAAAATCTTTATGTTGAATTAAATCTATTTTAGCTACTACAAAAATACATTTTGCATGTATTGTGCATGTAATATGAACATGGTTTAAATTTACTGTGAAATTAAGTATATATATAATATATTATTCTTACAAAACATAATTAAAATACGTTGCGTATTTAATACTAGTAATGGTACAGTTCAGATTCGTAACTAAATGATTAGCGATTTGACAGATTGTTAATCAAATTGGGATTACCTCGTGAGAATCTGTAAAATTTTCTAGTCATATCGGAAGCTGGTACTCCGAGAGACCTTTCCAACTGTAATATTTCCAAATCTTTTTTGTAAGAATCTTTTTGAAGAAGTTCCAGCTCAGCTCGAATCTTCCTGCACTTTAAAGCAGTCAGTTCCTTCTCAGCAGACTCAACTGTGCTAGTTACAATCATGGAAGCTGGGCGTTTTCTGTTAGAACGTATCGCTGCAAATGCAGACTTTCGAAGAATCGAAGCCCTCGAAAGACTGGAAGTACTGATAATTTTAGGTTGCTGTAAATTGTCTTCTGCTGTAGCATTAACATAATTTGACATCTGAGCTTGGTATCCTGTATGTTCATCCTCATCGTATGTATCTTGCTGTGGCCCGTCAACCATATCATCATAATCATCTTCTTGATAACCGTTACTGTTTAGCTCATCCCCATTATTCAAGATGGGATTAGTATCAGTTCCATTACCATCAAGATTCCCGTTAGAATCGAATTCGATTTCTAAAACTTCAGTTACATCATTAATATGAGCCCCATTGGAGGTTGAAGCCGAAGCGGAATTATTGATAGAAGATTGATTAGCAAGGTTGTGACATGAAGAAGGACCATTCTTCCCAAGAGATTCCAGAATTTCCATTATCAGTAAGTCTGCTTCGTCGTACACAATTCTTGGCCCTTGTCCAATTGTATCATACTTTTCTTTTTTCTCTCGTTTTTCCTGTTCAAACAAGAAAATATTTCTTCAATTATTAACACATCCTTCTTCAAAAATTTTAATAATACAGGTGGAGATAACTACATAATTAAGAGTTAAATAAATTTCTTTGTAATTACCACAAAACGTTTCCGCCAGTTTTGCCATGTTGTATCCCCTGTGATATTGAACATAATAAGAATGTGTTTTTAGATATTTACACATAAAAGTTTTTAATTTAGATTTAGAGCATCATGCGTCATACTTGAGCTTATATGATTACACAACATAGTTTATGCATTTTGTGACAATAAAAGAATTAAATAAATTAAAAGCAGACGCACTCAAATAATCCCATGTTCGATGCCAAGGGAAAGCGCCCAGCGCATGAGCATGTTCTGCAATCTCCCCCCATTTGGCTTCCTTCGATTCTCTAGTAAGAGTTTCTGATAGTTTTCCGAACAAAACATCTTTGTTGTCATTAATCAAATCCAGCACGGCAATCTTTGCATTCTTCAACTGTTCCCCACTTGCCATAGCCATCCTGAAAACTTGCTTGAGTTTGTGTTCTACTAAAAAAAGTAAAATTTCTAACATATACTTCCCAGGACAAAGAAAGATAAGATTGGTAGGTCAGAAATAGCTAAGTAAAGTATACACCTGCCTGTAAAACGCAGTATTTTATTTAATTAATCAATTGAGCACAAATATGTCAGACTTGCGTTTAGCAAAGATTGTGGAGAAAAACTCTTAATGGATTTACACAAAAATATGTATTGGTAGAAAGGTAAAAAATACTGAATATGCGACGTTTCCACAAAAAAAACAACTGTGCATGAAAAGTGCATTGTTCTTTGCACTTGGCAGTGGAGTAAAGGAGATCATGGAATAGGAAAAGGAAGAATATTGGATGGAATACATAGAGAAGATTGTCGTGTTCAAATCAGACCGGCTCAGTCTGTCACAGACCACCTGTCCCTGTCGTGGTTACACCAGTCATAGTCAGTCAGACGGATGTCGGCATCATCATTCTCTTCCCATGCATGTTAGTAGGGACCCAACCAAAGCTCTCGTTTCGGGGACCCAATGCATGTATGTACTTAAGTAGTAGTAAAGGATGAAAGATGAAGGAGTATGTATAATGCTATAAAAATCCTCTTGTTCATAATATCGCCTTGTTTCAGAATTGTATGACAGTCTGTCTTGGTTCGTGATTCATGGTAGGTGATATGACTGATATGATACACATATATAGAGTGCATTGTGTACTTTTCTTTTTCAAGTACGTTTTTGGCTTGTCACCAGAAGCAATAAATTGATGTACATTTTAGGAGACCTTGGAAGATAGTTTAGACTCGAAAGGAACATTATGTTTATTGTAATGAACTATTTCTACGTCCAATTTGACGGAGCTTTCGAAACGAAATGACATTTAAACAGACAAATACTCGATTGATTTAAGACTACTTTAAATCTGGGTTAATCAAACCGAGTCGGATTAAAATTCAAATTCATACTCCAAGCATGAAAATACAAAGGATTAAGTTCGTTTACAAATGGGTACTGCTATTACTAGTTAATTATTGTTCATGTCAGTCATGTTCAATGCTTTCTAATTATTTAAAACCCTTTAGTATTCTTGTCATAAAAGTTGTATAATGCTAGAGCGCAATGTANCAAGCATGAAAATACAAAGGATTAAGTTCGTTTACAAATGGGTACTGCTATTACTAGTTAATTATTGTTCATGTCAGTCATGTTCAATGCTTTCTAATTATTTAAAACCCTTTAGTATTCTTGTCATAAAAGTTGTATAATGCTAGAGCGCAATGTATTTTCCAGGATATAAAGTTTTACGAATGCAGCAATGTCATGTTTCTCGTGACGGTGAAAAGAGAATCTCATAGGGAGACATATAATTATCTATAAAAAATTCATCCGTGGAATAATAGTGACTTTCACAGCTAGTAAACAAGACGATTTTTAAATAAACTCTTTCAGCTGGATCGTTTTAAACATTTAAAACGAAACAGCACAGTGGTTTCATTCTTACTAAGTACGTTGTTCAGTTCAGGCATAAATACTATAAAAGGCTGCATAATTGTTGTATATTCTCCAAACTGGTCTATATTGCATCATCCTACGAGTTTCGTTGCTTTGCATTAACTCTTGTTCAAGACTTTTTAAGCTGCAATAAAACGTGTATGATGCGCCTTTTATGATACGTAAACAAAATCACTTCACTAACATGTGCATACTTTCAAAACGTGCATTTACGACACCAGTAGATTCAGAATTCAGATGTTCATTTGCAGCATCAAACATCAGGTTGTAGTTCCAAGTTAAATAGGAATGGAATGGAATATTCCAGGATCTATAAACCGATATGTTAGACCAGATTTGTTGATAGCTCTTTCAAGCAGGAAGAACTTACATTCAAGCAATCCCAACACTTTAGTCTGCTGCTGTTTCCCAATACTAGACGAAGCTCATGAGTTTTCGGGGAAATACCAATGAAAAACTGATCCATTTTAAATTCCAACACGTTAAAAAAACTAGACAATTGGTTTATTTGCATTTAGATTTGTTGACGCTTATAGGTTAACAAATCAACACAGGTCTATAGAACTAAAATAAGACTAAACTATTTTGTTTATTTTGCATACATTTGCAAAGCTTACGTTTTTAGTAACAATACTTAATAAACAAAGATTCATTCGCGATAATTTAATCATTGGTTGAATCTAATATACGTCCACATCGTTCGATATCCTTATATTATATTTTCGTCACGAGATTCCATTCCAGCAAAAAAGACACCACGCCCGTGTAGGTACTACAAAGGCTCTAAACCGCATCTGCTCTGAGTCTAAGTAAGTTGTAAGAGTTGTAACCAAAGATGAATACAACAAACAAGGATATTGATAGAAGAATGAAGAATAGCTTAACTTGACTAAGCAAAAAATTCAGACACAACTCCAAGTTTTAGATGCCAACTGCCAACAGCATGATATATCTCATCCAGGACGTTGTTCAATTCAACGTTTCACACATACAATCACAAACTAGGTTAGGTAGGTTGCAAAGTTGCATATTGGTTTTGATTACACGCATAGTCTGATAAATGAGGATGTCTATATGAAAGTAAATTGGATAACCAATGGGGCGAAATGGTAAACTGCTGTGCTCGAGCACAAATTTACGTGGCTAAGGTAGGTAAATGAGCAAAAAATAATTTGACGTTCATGACGAACGTGAATCTATCTTAAAATAGGATGGTCAATAATTATATGATGTACTACAATATGCACATGAACATTTGAAGGAAGATGCAAGACTACATTTATTCCTTGACGTTTGTCTAGAGACTCACAGAAAGATGAGCACATTTCTTCGTGAGGTGTGGTATTATATTTTACATCAAATCGATTCATGCAAAAAATTGGAAGTCTTGCAAAAATTATAAAGATGAATGTGGGGCTAACTAGTTTTTCAATCCTACTAATTTAAAGCTAGGACCAGCCAGATTTTTTTTGCTGCCATGTACAAAGCGTATTTCGCTGTGGGAGCTGATCATGATCATCAAAGCCAAATGTGAACAAATGGAAGCGTTCCTTTTATTGTCCATTATGATTACAAAAGATGTACATGTAATGTAATAGTTGATGGTGTGATGAGGTAATAATGGCCACTACTGGACTGGAGAATTTGGATGAAAAACAACTTCAGTGGGTCAGCCCAAATCAAGTCCGTTCATAGGTGTCTTACAGTAAAAAAAATTAAGAAAATCTCACCACTTCGCCTACCTTTGGATTTTTACGGTCACTATATATAAGGCTTCTCTTGCTCACTAATAATCAGTTCAGTTTTCACTTTCAGTTCCACAGGAATCACTATTTGTTTGCTAAGCAAAACCCACACCAAACCCAAAACCGCAAAAATGTACAAGCTTTTGGTGAGTGAACATTTTTGACTTTGGAATTAGCAGCATTTGATTCAAATTATTTTTCGAAATTATTTTTAACAAATTAAAATATATTTTCAGGCTATCTTGTTCGCCATCGTCGCTGTGGCCGTTGCTGCCCCACAGATCTTGTTGGCTTCTTCCCTCGGACACATCCCATACACGTAAGCGTGCTTCATCATTTTTTATCCATTTGTAATTGGAAGCATTGGTTTTCAGTCAGAATTTTAACGATACATATTTATGAAATATTTAGCAACGGATGGACCGATGGACCCAACAACGGAGTTGGACCAGTTGTTTACGGAATTCCCCACCTCGGAGTCCAACACCTTGTCCTTTAAATTTCCTTCATAACTGTTTGTCATTTTTTTCAACTGTTTAACCATGATTGGCTGAAATAAAATTTTGTAGAATTCAAATCAACCCTTCCACGCAAAAAAAGAAACCTTCCATTAAAATGATTCGCAAACAATTGCATATTATATACCTACTGCATTAACTTTAACTTAATGAGCTGTGTACGGCAATATTTTCATGTACTAACATTAGATTTCAATTTAAGGTATTTACTAACTATATTTAATTGCAGCATACAACAGAAGCAGAACATGCTACTTCATAATTTCCATGTCATACCAATAGCTTAAAGTTAAAGCATAAACGATTATTGTATATAAGTCTTACGTATCTACTATTTCAATAACCAAATTTGCATGGATTTGGAAGTAATGAAATATTTTTAGTTCGAAAAAAAACAAAGATGAAAACCTGCGGTGCGGAAGCGAGCCCCACTCAATACAGCAAATTGTTATTAACGCCAATTATAATAAGAAATCACAAAACTGTTCAAATTGGTCGAATTGATTAAATAATGTAAGGAGGGGGGACAAAGGTTAACCATTTTACGCCTTCATTATTTTCATTTGGCTGAATACTAATCATGATGACATAATTACATAGTAAGTACGTAGTACTAATTTTTTTTATCCATTTCCTTATGAAAATACCGACTCCATTCTTGCAACAACGTGGTGTTATGAAGAATCACATGCAGCGTCGTAAGAAGCCACTTTAATTGACTTCTGTTTCTGTTATGCAATTAAGCTGATACTGTCAACTTTAGAGTAAACAAAAATAGTACACTTAATTTTTGATAAGCCTTTCGGCATTTTTAACTGATGCTAAAACCGCATCTCCAGATCTTTTTTTTACTAGTGATCGGTCATTGACATCCAAACCATCAATACATTTATCATTAATTTTTGGTATTAAATAACAGGTTGCAGTGTTTTCAGCTTTGAGCTGCGACGCATCACATTTGTATTACTTACGTAATCCATGCATGAATGAATGTTTTTTGTTTGTTTGTTTTTTCGAATGATGACTGTATACATGAAATGTGCATTATGGTTGGAATGAGTGTTATCTTGGTTTACTGGAAAACCTATGAGCCAGTCAGTATCATGACTATCATGAATCATGATGATCGAACACATANTTCTGTCGTGTATGACGCGTAATGTATTTTAAATGGTAATCTACTAATGTTAAATGGGCTAACAGAGTAGGTAGGTGGGGTCAAAAAGGCCGATTTTGTGATAACGTAATACTTGAACGATCCCATACATGAAAGACATCCCTCAGTATATGCTACGTGTATTAAATATTCCCTTTATCTTCTTGCTAGTTGAGTTTTATAACTTTCGATAAAAGGGGTAATGTAAAACAGCTTTATTTTGCCCTGACCCTACGTGTTACAGTGCCCCTTAATCTATGTACCTTCCAACGTATGGTTCTTCAGCTTTCGATTCGATGTGTATTTAATTAAAAAGCAGTTTGATGATTAAGATAATTAAAATCAGGTATTGATTAAGAGATCTCAAATTAAAATGATACACCATCTCAACTGCTGCTACTGCTAACTGTGACAAAAGCTAACAGCTACCAAAACTTGATATGAATAATGATAAAATAAAATGATAATGATTCATAATGAATACTGGAAATCATTTCAGTCACATTTCGAAGTCCCAGACTACTACAATTTCCAGTACATACATTCATGAAAAAAACCAAAGTTAGCTAATCCGACTGATATAGGATTTATAATATTTTGTCTTTTGGTATTTTGTGGCTACAGTTGAAGTTGATACAGAATGAGTTTCACTCTTCAGCAAATCGCTCAACGGCTAAAAAAATTTAAGAAAAAACGAAGAAGCCCTGTTACATACAACAGATTATCCTCTGAAACATGCATGCCACACACACATAAGAAAGCGACGATGGTGATTGTGATTGGTATGTCCAGACAAACTGTGTAAAAGTTGTACGTATAAGCATTTCCCAATTTATCTTTTACGAGTATGCCTAACCATCTATACAGTAAAAGTAGTATTGTAGGTCTTTCGTGATGTGATGAATAATATTAAGCATTACAATGCAAGCACCACAAAATGCCCCTATTTCGCTTTATATGCTTGTATATATGTGCATATTGTCAAGTGAAAAATACCCATAAAACAAGGGCCCTCAACTTATATACACACAAAAATCAAAATGAATGGCGGTAGGCTACAACCCATGCTAAAGTTACTGGTTTACGTTATTGCTGGATGAAAAGGGAAATGTGTATCTGTATATATGTAAAAACTGTGGTTTATGTTTGTTGGTACTTATCTTTACTCATTTCCCTTCGTCTTCTTGGTCATGTTTCAATCTCATTCGTGAGAATACTATTTATAAAAACACATCCTAAATACAAAATATGATCTGCTTCTTAAGACTCTCTGCTGGATGAAATCAAGGGATACATATTAGATGAGTTCTTGTGTATTCAAACAAAGAGATATTGAGTGTGGTGTATGTGGTATGTATATTATCCTCGATATCTGTATCAGTGCATATAAGTTAATTGACAACAGGATATTCTGTTTCATTTTTTGTTGCGCTGTGGAACAGACCTTCTTATAAGATCAGTTGGAGTTGAAGGGCTGACTTTCAATAGCTCATTTCTTTACGACGTTTTTTGTTTCTGTTCGCCTTGTCGTTCAGCCAAAAATATCGACAATCGACACATACAACGATACAACATACGTGCTAAGTAAGTATTTGGTAAAGTTATAAAAATTAGTAATCTCGTTCGTAATGTCAAACATCAAATGTTGAATGTGTAAACACCAAGACATTTCTGTAGGTTGGGAATGTTTGTGGCAATTAATCAACGTCATTTTTTGCTATCACTTTTAGTTATTCAGATTGTGCTATTGCTTCTCCTGCCTGCCTGCTGCAACTGAAAGTGCAAACTTCCAACTTCGCTGGAAGAAACGGGTGGATGACGGAAGGGAAGGAGTTGCTAGTTGCTATTTACATTTAGTTATTGCGTAGCAAAAGTTGTGTCATTCAGATAATGTTGATCTGGTTTACTAAAATCTTGTCTTGTGTTATCTCAAGAAATGTTGAATGTAGGCATGTGTTTGTTGTAGATTGTACATGACGCATTTTTTTGGGATCTGCTCTCTTTCCGTTCGTTTATGTTGGCTGAAATCTTCAATCACATTTCTTCGTCGTTCCCCTCTCTTCACCCTTCTCACTCGCCGCATCTGTAGCATCAGCACCGGAAGAGCAAATTGGATTTTACCCGTGTTTTTGTGCTTCTGCTTGTCTTCATGCAACAGGAAAGCATTTCTTCTTGAGAGTTTAGATATAATATATTCTAATGTATTCGAGATTTGAATTAGGATGCTCAGTTGTAATGTTGTAAAATGCTAAGTACTGGGTTTCCATTGCTGTATGCAAACGTGTGATGTGATACTTCCATATTCTGGCTTCACTACTACATACGAACACACGCTTCCGTTTTGTTTTGTTCGAAAGTGCGAAGTGAAAGCTAATTTTAGCTTGGCCATGAGTCGTGACTTTTTTCTCCTTTAAGATTTACACAGTGTAATATAAACTGAGGGAATAAAACTGTTGTCTGTTGTGATAAAGCACGCTATGTACAATATCAGATTCCATTAGTATGCAAAGCCATAGTATCGAATTCCGTCTTCCTTTTTATGTCACTTCATAGTAACAAACTCAATTTTATTGGAGTGGGCAACTTCAATGTATTTTGAACCAAAGTATTTGTGTGCTGCATGCTAAATGTTTTTCAAGTCAAATTCAAGGAAGTGTGTCCCCTTGTGTTTATTTAGTACTTGTGTTTTATGCCTAAATCTGATAACTGGAGGGGGATAGGATAGGATGAAATTTGGATCATGATCATACGATGTAAGAGTGTAAGGCTACCACCACTACTGGAGGAAGTTATTGACTGATTACCGATAAAGAATGCAACTGGTATTTCGAGCTTAGAAATGTGAATTGAATCTGTTACGTTGTGCGTTCTAAATCGTTACGTGGTTACTTGTACACGGAAATTTTGAGCTTCAAGATGGAAAAATCGTTGAATTATTTTATAGGTAATGTTAAATGTTTAGAAATTGGTTAGATTTTGTTTTATAGCAATTTCTAAACTTTACAAATAGAACAGTATTGATTGTCCACACGCCAAAAGTGATTTTTTAATGAATCGGAACTAAATGTGATGTACGAAGTGCCTTCAAAAAATATTACGAAAATGTCTACAACACCATCCTGTACAACTCCAGTGTCGTTGCGTCCAGTGTCGCCTAGCATGCTGGAGAACTTTAACTTTGAGGAGGAGAGTTTAGATTTTGGATTAGTTACGTCGCCAGGTTCAAAAAGATGCCCGACCTTTAAAGATTTACATGAAAAAATCAGACAACTTCAACAGGAAAACTTTCAACTCCGTGTGCGAATTTACTTAAACGAACAGAAGGCTGGAGTCAAAACTAGTTCTTCTGATTTGGCAGGTGAGATTCTTATAATAATTTGTATTCTAATTTGTGGTAATTTGGTTTACGCACTATCAACTGCAGTAAATATTATTTGCTTCTAGTATTATATACACATTTACCACACATTCAAAATGGTGGGGCAAATGGGGTGCTTTCGGGTCCACCACATTCCACGGTACATTCATCCCCTTCGACATCATCAACATCAGCCTTTGATTCTGCTAACAACGAATTTGACAAAATAAAATTAGAGAAACAGCAGCTCACGGAAACTGTCAGCAATTTGGAACAAAAGTTGCGTGCTTGTGAAGATAATTTAGCAACGAAACAACAACAGATTGCAGACCTCACAGGAAAAAATGAGGAACTGTTAAAGAAAAACGCAGAAATTTCAAATGAACTTGAAGCTGCAAATTGTACAATTCAGACTTTCAATGCAAGTCGGTGCTCCAGTCGCTTAGACAAAATTAATGATGAAGAAGCCGAAAGGTTGGCTTGCTTTGCTTTTGGCCAGAATGATGATGTCGACCTGATCAATGCAGAATGGGAAGCGAAGTTGTTGGAAAAATCTAGTGAAATACATAAGTTACAAGCAGAGTTAGATCATGCCAGGAAAAGGTTAAGCACCTCTGATATGAAAGTTAACGGCTTGAAATCTGAATTAAGGAGATGTGAAGATGAGAGACCTATTATGCAAGAAAAAATTCGGGAAATGACTGCATCACTAAATGTAAGTAAATTTATTTTCAATGTCAACAAGTCAACAAACAATGGTATGTGAAAAAAGGTCGTGTTTTTTATATTTAAAGGCTATGGGGCAACGGTATATACATGCAAAGAACGAGGTGGACAAATTGCGGAGAAAGATGTTGGTTGATCACACTGCCGAAAACCTTGAAAAACTGACCATTTCCTCCAGCTCCGTGAGTGATAGGCTCGTCGATCGCACTAATCATAACGTTTTTAGAACTCACATGAAATGAAATACTAAATTATACACGCTAATTTATTACTTTATCACTGCTACACAGCTTAATAATTAACACTTATGCTTTGTATATTAGTAAGCTTATAGCTTGATGTAACTGATTAGCCTGATTTTGTAAAATGTATATGATTAGTTCTGCCCACAGTCTTCAATTTGACAATTGCGTGGTAAGCTATAGCAGATTGTTAGGTCTGATAGCATGCTAGTTGCCTGAAAAGAAGTCATGTAATTCTATTTAGCGGCTGTGGCGTTATCAGAAGTCATTCGTGTGATCAATTGTTCTTTGTATTGCTTACAGGAAAAATTATATGCAGTTCAGCAAGTCGTTTGCATGCTTCAGTCAAAAATGAAAGAACTCGCGTCATTTGTGGAAACATTGCTGCAGTTGGAATCAAAAAAAGTTTTGATTTTAACTGGTCTTACCGATGAGAATCGTGAAAATCTTGTAAAGTCTATTGAACAATCTCGGATGGTTAGTGACAGTTTGGACCAACTATTAGAAAAGGTAAATTTGTTTTGACGACAGACAATGTTTGTAGTACTCCGTAACTTTAAAAACTGATAGGTGATTGCATTAATTTGAATTCCAGGATCCGGTAGCTGAAAATCACCACCAGTACTTGCATAGCAGTTTTTTCCGAGAACAACATCGGGGTATGATCTTATTGAAGCAATTTTGTTATTTTCGTTGAAAGGGATGAAAAGGAATCTATATTTCCACTACATTGTAGATGTTCATCATGGTCATCATCATGTGTCAGCAGGAAATTCAAGGAGTATGTTTTCAGCATTAGATAGAGTTCGATTAAAATCTGATGGAGTACAATGTAACCTCATCGATTCTTCGTTGCAAAGTTCTCTTGAATCTGCAAATGCATACATCAATAAATTGAAACAGGACATTGCTACCGTTGAAAGAATCAATATCCAGTTAAATCAGGAAAAAACAGATCTCATTACTCAGGTGAAATCATTGGAATCCAGTGTTTTGCGAATGTCAAACCATGTCGACAACTCGGGAGGTGTGGAGTACAGCAAATTGAAGGAAGAAAATCGGAAGTTGACGAAGCGCCTAACAGTAACAGAAGACGCACTTCGTCACCTTCACACACAGCATGCCAAATTGGTAGGGGAATTAAAATCTCTACGAAGCACGTATCAGAAAGCATCTGGAAACACAAATCATGTAAGTTGCACATGTAAGTAATAATATTGTGGAATTTGTGTTTTTCAAACCAATATTTTTAATATTTTCAGGAGTCCACTCGACCATCAGATTCTACCAGTCCTGATCTGGGTATAGATTCTGGACACGATGGTGCAATGAATTCTGATGACAGCAATGGAAACAATTATAAAGAAGAGAATCGTATACTTCGTACAACAAATCGCGAATTAGCATTAAAACTGAAGCAAACCCGACAGGTTAGTAGTTGAAAACTTTTGTTGCATTTTAAAATGCTGGAATTACTATTTGTTGTGTGGTAAGATATGAATAACAATTGCTTAACTATCTAATTCTCTTTGTAGGCCCTTGATAATACGCTGGAGAAACTTAATTCTACTACCAAGGAAAAGGAACAAGTAGAGAAGGCAATATGTCGACAGCTTCACAAAACCCATACGATTCTGAGACAAGCGAAACGTAGTGTCGAAAAGTTCACGAGCTCTCAGTGCCAAGAGAACATAGCACCAGCTCCCTAAAAACTTGGATATCATTGTCATTATGTATAATCAAAAGAAAGCGTAATTTTTTAAAATATTAGTATGTTGCAGATATACTTACGTTCATGCAATAAATATATCGCTAAACGTTTCATTGTACTTTTAATTGTGTGGTTCTAGTTTATAATAATCAATACACACGAACTTCGCAGCGCTTTTAGTTTTACGCTAATTATTGACAAACATTTGATTTTTTAGTGTACGTTTCATTAGCTGTAATATAGGGATTTAAGTGCCGTTGGAGTCATAACTAAAAATGTAAATAAAGCAATAAGAAGGGGATTTTAGTTTGTTTCAGTCGGGAATTGTACATTTTAAAATTGCAATACTTGACACTGTGAACCAATTTTTCACGTCTAATATAAAATGAAGTGTAATTATTTTGATGCGTGAGTATTAATCGAGGACGACGTACATATATATTCTACTTATAGTTTTGCAGGGTCTTTGAAAGATACATACTACATGTTCCTGCAGCGTAATTTTATTTGATGTAGAATGATTACTTTAATATTAAATATTGTAATTGAAACTACTGAATTTTTAATAAAGATTGTAAACTTGAACGATGTGTGTTTGCCTTTATTTCAATATGCTTCATGAATTGGATTTTATTATGTAACTAGTTTGCTGCGCATGTGCATTACTTCTAATAAAATTTATTTTTGTAAAGATCAATTCATGTAACCATTTATGACAGCGAAAGATTCTTGTAACTACGTCTTAACAGTACCACTTTCCGTAAGTGTCGTATGCATGATCAACCAAATAACACGTAAAGGTAATACGACTCAAATTATACGAACTATTCATTTTATTACACAAACTTCGCTGGAACTTTTACGTTCTCCATATAGAAGAAATAAATATATACTTAATTTAATCAGTGCAAAAATCATAATCGACTGATACACAATCAATAAAAAGAGTTATCTAACCACTAAAACGTTTTCTTATTAAAATTTAAACAATAACGCAATTGATTTCAGAAAAAGTATCAATATTACATTTATTATCCTAGTAAACGCAGTGAACACTGCAGTAATTATGGAGGGATAAAAATGTAATGTAAGGTTTTAACTATTCTAGTCTACAAAAGTGTCCCAGACGCAAACATTTAATACGGCCTTGGTCGATCACGTTTGCTGAAATTAAAACGATTTTGATTATCAGGTGATTTTGGAAATCAGAGCATTGTATCAACATAAAGAGTTTCGTCGTCCTTAGCTTACATTCCATCTCCTCTCATTGGTCCACCTCCACCGCGACCACGACCTCCTCTGTCTCCTCCCCTACCACCTCGGAAACCACCACCTCTATCGCTGCTTCCACCTCGCCCACGGAAGCCACTGCCACCACGATCACCTAAAAAACATACGGAGCTTGGAAATTACCAAAAATCTTCTTTACTACTGCCTATAAATACTTAACATTTACTTATCTTCTAATTAAATTAAAAGCATGATATTACCTCCACCACGGCCACCTCTCATGCCACCACGACCACCTCTATCTACAAGTTTATATGCAATTTTATGAATAGTAAATAACATCTGCAGCTCTAATAATTATGGCTAGACAATGTTTACCTCCAAACCCTCCACGTCCACGTGGTGCTCCTCCCCGATCTGACCCACTATCGCTTCCAAATCCATTGCCATCATCTGTATAAACCAAGTTGGTTGTATTACGTCTATTACATTTCTACCTAAATAAACTATAAAATATTTGATATTCAAAACTGTCAGCTCACCAGGACGTGACACACCGCATCTATTACACTCTGTTCTCCAACTAAAGTTGGTATTCCCACAACCAGCGTCTGGGCATGTCCAGTCTCCTTCTCGGCCAAACGCTAAGTAGAAGATACATTATATGCAAATGGTTCAATTTTCAATTCACTTCGATGAATTAGCTAAATTAACTAGTATATTTATAATAAATAACTTACGTTTTGGGGGACCATCGCCGCCGCCACCACCTCCGCGGCTTCCGAAACCACCACGGTCGCCTATCAACCAAAGATGATTATATTTTTATCAAGTGTTGAATAAAACCAACGGTATAAAGCAAAAAAATCTTCTTCTTAGTACCTCCACCTCGGCTACCCCTAAATCCTCCTCGACTTCCCCTATCGGAATCACCAAAACTTCGGCTACCACCACCACCACCACCGCCGCCGCCAGCCCCGTCAGTATAGGATGAACCACCTCGTGTAGCCATTGACACACCTAAAATCTGACCCTGGAATTCTTTACCTGAAGGGGCAATGTTAAAACAGTAGAAATATAATTATTCATATTCGTGGTTACAAAATATGCTACTATTGCTACTAATGTTTCTGTTACTTACCGTTGAACCACGTGATAGCAGAACGCGCTGCGTCAGGGTCATCGTAAGTTACTGTGCATTCTCCCTTCGGTTTTCCGGTAACTTTATCTTTATACATCCAAATTTTGGGCTTTCCAGTACGCTTGTCAATCTGAAATATATAAATTAGTCACATTACATTTCGGCCAACTTCTAACTACACACTTAAATTAAACGAAATAATTATTTTATTCTCGTCCACACGGTATACATACCTTCACAATTCCAATTGAGCCAAAATATTCTGCAATTTCCTGTTCAGTTGTTACAAGAGTTAGGCCAGAGACGAAGACACAATTGCCTTGATCCTCATAACCGCCGCCGGTGCTACCTCCACTGCTACCATATCCTGATGAAATAATTAATTATAAAATATTAGCAACTGCACAGGCACACTTCTTTTATAACTGTTTTCTTAAAGACAGAGAGACTAGTGAAAGATGTTGGTTTCTCGAAAGGACACAGTGGTGTTAAAAAAAAACTAATGCAGTTGTTCAAAGCAATAATGTTTATCGTAAGCAAAATATGTGGTCCTACGTCAAGTCGCATCACTATCTTTTTTAAAGCGCAATAATCTGAAGTCAGCATATAAATTATAACCTACCCAATAAATGACATCATGTAAATATCGCTCAAATATCGCCTCCATTACCCATGCACATCTAACGAGCAAACCACTTTTCGTATTCTCATAATAGCCATAATTTACACTTTCATTCTATTCCCAATCCGAACCGTCATTACTAAAATGCGTGAAATCTTTATTCAATTGCGAACAAGATTTGACACAAACATACTGAGAAAATATTTGTGCCAGATTTTAGTACATATTACCCAGTTCCAATCTAAGTTATCATACTGAATGTGATGTACGGAGTCCGGAACACTGTGTATACATATAACACTTTAGGCAATTTTATGACTATTTTCATTTAGAAACGGATTTCTTAAGCCTATTTTCCCTTAAGTTTCATTCATATTACTAATATACCGAATACATTTATAAACCAGAAACCAGGAGGTTGTCCCTGTGCGATATACGAGATAGTATACCAATTAAAACAGCGCATGCATCGATGCAGTTTGTAACACTAACACTGGAGAAAGAAGGAAACGGTAATTTGTATTTAACTTCAACCTTTGTACCTGAACCTCATATCTTATACTGTATTGCAGTAATGACACATTCGTAACAGGATGTTAAGGTGTAGTAAAATATCTATTCTCTATGAACGCTTGACGTGATATTTAAACTTCACTACAGAATTGATCATTATCCCAATATGTTTCGTTGGTGTCATGTTATATGCGAATCGTTCTACATATCAGTCAGTCGTCAAACAGTCAACATAAAAACAACCTTTGAAAACATAATACATAGATCTTCAATTTTAATTTAGCAAGAAAAATGAAACTATCATTATAACAGCAATTTCATAGTACAAGCGATTCAAAGTCATAAAAAGCCAAGAACAGAACAGTCAATGACGAGCTTTGAAAATCCTTGCATGCAATTCGTGAAAGAATGAAAAAGAAGAAGTCCAATGCTTGGATTACAAGGCGATGACTGGCGAAGTCATTGTACGAGTCAGTAATGCTATCTGTCTATGGATATAGACTATGTTAATTCCCCTGCTTCTTAGTTCTGAATTTGAAGCATTATCAATAGCTGAGTTAGAATGCAATGGATTTGACGAAACCAGGACTATACAAACGAAGCGCAGGGAGAAAGAAGCTTGACAACTTAGATGTACGCAATGCGAAATGTTACCCCTATCATTAAACAGTATCGTCATTAAATATATATGAATATATATATGTGTCAAGGCCACCGAGCCAGTGCACTAATCATTCCACCAACAATACACTCAATAACATTAACATACAATACCAAATTTTCTAATAATTTTTGAGATTTCGTGGTAGACAGAGGATACAGTTTTCAACAATGATAAAGTTACCTTTGGAAGGGTACGACCCTTGTTTAGACCCGGAGCTAAAAAGAGATAGAAACACTTGATGAGATTCATTGTTGCTTCAATATCCTTCCGTGGTAGTTTATAGAAAACGCCATCGCTGATTCTGACACTTATACACGACTTCGCTTATTATGGACCATCAATCATCAAGAACTTGCCGAACTTCAATGGAGGTCAGTTGTTAATTTCCAAACCCATGTTTCTCCTAACAAATTTCTCAGTTTACGAAAGTATACACCATGTCACAAGTGTAGATTAGTTATTGGTTAAACACGACTTAGATATACATTATCATCGCATTCAGCATCAGCCTAACTTTTTGCGTTGAAAACACGGAACTAATTTTTAAAGAATTTGTAAACGGCTAAAAATAGCACACAAAAAGACCTGTGGTCCTGTGAGCAATGATTACAAAAAATGATAAGCGTATGAACATGACAATACTTTCAAACTAGTGAGCCGCACGTAGTGGGTCAATAAAAAAATAAAAAATAGTACATTAGTAAGAATTAAAAAGAAAATGAAAACGTTCTGCCTAGTTTATCTCATTTTACTCGTCCCATTAATTATCTGAACCACCCGAAAACGTTAACGTAAACGCAATAGGTGTTTCTAATGTAATACAATAAGATGGACCTCCATGATGTTCCATGACGTTTTGCAGTACCTTCATTGATAACTGCACGCTAAAGTACCTGTAGTGACGACAAAAACAACTCCATACCATACATTATTAACAAACCTTCCCTTTTGACGTTATAATACCGTAAACAAAAGTATACGCATGTCATTAACCATGATTTTTACGCAATATACTACCTTAAAGTTAACTTTTACCGATGATTCATTACACCGGACGATTTAACTCTACCATAAATGATTGCCTCTTATGGAAGGGAAACCGCTTTAGTTAGATTCGAGAACAAAAAACCAACCTCGACACCTTATACTTGACTAACTTCACTTTTACTTTCCCAAGATACATCCACGAGCACCATAAATCATATAACATTACCAGGCCCAAAAAAATTTAGTCAAGAACAGTAATGTACTTGCTGCAACCTTGTAGTAACTTAAAATAGTTAACTAACTCAGAAAACATGGTTAAAGGAACCCGTACGACGAAGTTAAGACATTCAAACGAAACAGTACTCGTAATATTGCATTTCGTTTAGATTAAGGACAAACAAATTCTCCATACAAAAATTGGTCACGCTTGACTATGGGAAAGAACTACGGAGCAACGATTTTATAGTGTAAATCTTGAATCATATCATGCGTAGCGTTTCTTCCAACTCCAACTACATCTATGTATCACTTCAATTTTCGATTATTTAAAATTCAGGAATCTTAACTTTAACTTATAAAGGGAAAACTTACTTGTAACCACCTCCTCCTCGGCCTCCGCCATAGCCTCCACCTAATGACACAAGGAAAAAGTCAATTAGAACAAGTCAACATAAGGGCATTCGTTTGCTAGAGATTGATAGTAGTAGCAAAGAAGACTAACCTCCATATCCTTGCTGCTGGTAGCCACCTCCGGATCCTCCTCCAGGCCCACCACCATACGCTCCGGCACCACCTGAAGAATACTGATTACCTCCTGCGCCACCTGAACCATAGGAACCCCCACCAGAACTATAGTCACCATACCCGCCTCCAGCTCCTTGTCCTCCAGACTGTTGACCATATCCACCACCGCTATAACCTCCTCCTAACGGATTCATAAAACATCAAAATATAAAGATTCCAAACTGTGACGAAGCAATTAAAACAGCAATCAAAATATACCTCCATAACTTCCATAACCAGAAGCGTTTCCTGCTGCTCCACCTCCAAAACCATCACGACCACCTCCAGGTGCTGGTGGTGGAGCTGGAGGAGCATTATCATAAGCTCCAGCATTGCCGTATCCACCCCACGCTCCCGCAGCTCCCCCACTAGGTGGTCCACCTACAGCATTTCCATATCCACTTTGGTCATATCCACCACCAACGGGAGGTGGAGGAGCATTCCCATAACCTCCTGGAGCTGGCACCGGTCCTCCTCCATATCCATAACCTCCTGCAGCTTGGCCATAACCGGTAGAATATTCTTTACAGAAAAAAATAGACCAATTATACCATATGAAACACCTAACATAACTAAACTAAAAGGTGCCTTCTTTAGTAGTGCTCAAAATGCAAAAGGATGAAGACCTAAATAGCTATTGAATCAATGCCAAATGGACAAGGATTTATTGATCAAACCTGTCAAACCATCATTTCATTAGTACTTTAGACTTATCACTATCACTTATAGAAAAATTACTTACGGCTATCTCCCATTGTTCCAATATAGATTATTTTGTCGTTCCAACTGTGTTAGATTACTTCTTCAACTGTAATCAGTAATACAATATTCACAATATTAAAATTTCCACCCATCACCCATACAACATACAAGTAGAAGCAATAAACTTAGGTTTACAAAAAAATAATATATCAAATAGAAAAAAATCTCTTACCTGTCACCTGATATTTATTTAGACCACAGTAAACAATATTTAACTTTGTGATCAATTCAAAATGATTTAGAAACTATTATTTTAGAAAATTCCTCAAGGACAACGATAATGCGGCTTGATAGCTCCACGGCTCCACAGAATAGCTACAACGACGGCGTTCTCACTTCTCACCGCTTTTCACCAACCAATTCTTAGTATACTATTGATAGAGCTGGATGACGAAGCAAGCCGCATCAAAAATGTATTGGATATACACTACGCCTTGTCCCTATCCCATAAAATGCTATCGCATCGATATGATATGCTTTTATGCATAAAACGGAATGACGTTTGTGTCAGACTGAAATGTGGTTGAGATAATGAAGAAAGCATCTTTTTTAGTTCGCTCGTCGTGTCGTAGTTGTGCCTTTTGTGTCCTATCCTTCCTTTATCTGTATATTTCCTTTCCGTATTCCTTCTGTACTTTCTTATGTACATTTTCCTGCGACGGAGGATACCGCTGTTATGATAGGGGCTCATTCTCATTCTGTGGAAGCTCATAGGAAGCCATCTAATGGTGTAAATGTGTATTGAGAAATGAATGGGTCTGCGAGACTTGAATGTTACTCCAAGTCATAATAAACTTATTGCCAAAAACTTTCATTCTGTCATGAAAAGCAGAAAACAAGTTATTGGGTAGCGGAGAAAGTTTAGATTTGGTACTTTAATTTTATTTTGTTGATGGTAGTGCTAATTAGTGAAATATTTATGTCAGGACGAATATTTCAACGGTGAAATAAGGTTAGTTTTGGTAATAAGGCAATTTCCTTCCTTTATCCTTCGACGTGACGTCAGGTGTTGTGTTGATTGATCATTCATCATATGGAATTTGCTGACCAAACACCTGTTCAGATTGACATCATTTACAATTTATTAGGTCCAGTTAGGAAGGATGAAGTATCTGTCAAAGACAGTTCTACGTATTAACGTTCTTGATATACTTTCCCTTGAGCTCATCATTTTTTGTAATGTGTTATTTGGCTTTTTGTTTCAGACCGGCTTGGACTTTTCCTTACCCATACACCATAAAACATTTTAAAAGTTTATCGGCAATCATCTAACATCTAATTATTTTCGTGGCCCAACTCAACAAGAGGATTACAAAATGAAGGTGTACACAATGAAGGGCTCTGTGCCTCTTTTCGTAGTACTTTTTGTCGCTGTTCTCTTGAGTGAAGTAAGCTCGCTGATGTTTCACTTACAACCGACTGCCCAGAAATGTTTGAGAGAAGAGATTCATAAGGACGTTCTTGTGTCTGGAGACTATGAAATTACGGAGGTTCCGGGACAGACTGTTGATCTAGCTGTGAGTAATTTAGTTCATGCGATTCAGTTTTACATTTGTAAATGTAGTAGTGAGTGGGCCGAGTGGGGATAAAAAAGTAATTCAATTTATTGGAATGCATGTTTTTGATTTCGTAGGTCGTGGATTCCAAAGGTGGCTTTCTGTGGAAGAAGGAACACGCTGAAAAGGGAAGATTTACATTTACCACAGATGAGTATGAGGTATATGAAATCTGTTTTACGTCCAAAGTACCTCATGGTAAGTTGCGAATTTCAGTAATAACACAACAAACAGTCGTACATGCATTTCGATTGTCATTTACTCCGTAATACAAAAATGAGATAATAGATAAATGTTAATGCTTTATGGTTTTGTAGGCCAACGAGGATTCCCACAAGAAGTATATCTGAGCACAAAACATGGAGTTGAGGCAAAGAGCTACGAAGGGGTATGTTCTTGACATCTTTAGAACCTTAGTTTTTAGAACCTATTTTTAATCTTTTTTGTACCAATACTTCTTGCTGGTTATTTCGTTTTTACAAAACCTGCATTTCTTTGTTTGGTATTAGTTGGATGAAGCTGCAAAACTGAAACCCCTGGAAGTCGAGCTCAAACGATTGGAGGACTTATCTGAAGCCATCGTTAAAGACTTTGGATTCATGCGCCAGCGTGAAGAAGAAATGCGAGATACCAATGAATCAACCAACTCTAGAGTATTGTACTTTTCAATTTTCTCAATGCTCTGCCTTCTTGGTCTAGCCACCTGGCAAGTTTTGTACCTTAGGCAGTTCTTCAAATCAAAGAAGTTGATAGAGTAGGATAAGCGATCTTTAAAGTCATTTTTGAGAGTATTGGGTGAAGATCTTTGGTGCGTGTTAATCGTGTTATGGTGTTGTATTCTGTGTTTTTCTCAAGACAAAAATGATTTCATTTTACAAGTATGCGTGTTTTAATAGTGTGTTATGAAAAATAATGTTACTTGTTACAGTCGCGGGAGTAAAAACAAATTTTGATCACTTGAAGTAAGCATTTATATTTTCGATAAACTAATAAGCGGTTCAAAATCTTCAATGAATGTTGTCGTAATTAAATGGATAGATGTCTGAACAAAAAGTCCAATAATACAGTTTACAATTACAACCTTGGTTGGACACACAGTTTTTTAGTAACTATTATTTTATGACTCGGATTATTATCGCATCACAATTGCGTATTGCAATGGAATGTTAATAAGATAAAATGCATATGGGCAGCTTCGGTAATAAAGGTTTTATGTGGCCGTGGCGGAGTGCTTATCATCTTAACACTCGTGTAATCACAATCAATATATTACTACAACCCGGACGGCGAGGTTTCGGGAAACACTAACGTATTTGCTCTCATGTAGGATAAATCAGGTAGCTGTCTAAGGATTTCTTGTGCTTCAGCACTCATTGTCGATGATTTATCTGAAATGGTAATAATACTCAAATTAATATTTCCTTTAAACATGTACTCATGAAATGACGGTGATTGTCTTACAAAATATATTGTTATCAAGAATGTGTTCCCGAAAGGCTGCATGTAAATTAGTAGATACGTCACTATAATAGTTGTTCCACAATAGTCATGTAGGTAATTGTCCTTTACAGTTGTATAGTTTCTTACCGTGCTCTTGACACGACATGCCGTCGGGAATATTGTTATTGTTGTTAATGACCATGGTATGATGTACATCTTTGCGTGAGTGCATATCCGTAAGGTTACATGACTTAGGTTGAAGCGGAGACTGAACCAAACTAGCTGCAAATTTTGGTACTTCAATTGTACCCCACTTTTCATGGTACATCTGAAATTCCCAATCAGATAATACAAAGTATTTTAACTTTCACTCGATTTTAAAATGAACCTGTTTGTATTTTAAACTAGAGCATGTATGCATAGATGATTAGACTTACGATAGTACTGGTATCAATTTTAAGACTTGTCAGCAAATGTTTGTCTGTCAAGCTGTTGAGCCACTTGAACATGAGCCCTTGACTTCCTTCGAAGTCTTGAACTTGTGCCCATAATCCATCTTTCGAAATACTAATTTCTGAATCAATACTTTTCAAACTTTCGATTTCATTATTAGGAAGGGATGAATCCGTCACAAATAAGGTTTTCAGGATGGAGTCTATTTTGCTAGAAACTAGTGAAAAATCAGAGGCAGAAGAAGGAGGGGTAGAAAATGCAGAAACATCACAACTTTGAAAGGAACAGTCTTGGAAATCTGCGAAATCGTCTGTATCTTTTAACGACGCTTGAGCTGCAGTACACGTGGTTGCGGACTGTACAGGAACCTGAGCAAAATCTCCAAAATCGTCATCATCATCTACCTCAGTAGTTGAAATTTGAGAGTTTGCAGTTTTATTGTAGGGGTCCTGGGGTTCAATTTTATTGGGAATAGACTGAAATGCACCAAAATCATCATCCTCGAAATCATCGTCTGCCTGCTGTGGCACATCTTCCGTACAACTGCCAGACTCGTGTTGAATGTCTGGTGAATACATGTTGCAAGCTCTGTCCGCGGCTTGGAATTCCGGAAATTCTTTTTCATTATTTGTAGAATTGTCGAACTCATCATCATTAGGAGTTTGGTTATCGTTATTTTTATCTTCTTTTCCCGTATCATCAGCAGAAAATTCGCTACTTTCTTGCTTGACTAATAAAACATCCTCAATTTTAATTTGTGTGTCCAAAGGACTGTTTGAAGTCTCTTCTACATCTACAGGAGAGGTTGCCGAATCTCTGCTTTTATCCAGCGCTTCTTCTTTGGTTTCATCCCCATCATTGATTGCGTTAATGATATTATCACAGTTTTCTGCTGCCATCAGCGTATAGGCACTTATTGGCACTTCTACATTGTCTGTGACTGCTTCGGAATCATCTTCATTTGTTGTCACTTGCTCAAAATTCCTTTCTACGAACTCACTCTGTCCCAAGTCTGCAAGATACTCGTTATCTATTCCATTCACGTTAACAACATTATTGGAATCTGGAGATCCTGTTCCATTTTCTTTTGGTAACACATCTTCACTTTCCCCAGAATCGGGGCTCTTTTCCCTTGCCTCAGAGGCCAAAATTTCCAGCTCAACATCATCACTTTCATCGAGATCAGTGATCCCCTCAAAATCAGATTTAGGTTCAGATTTAGGTTTTGCCTTCTCGGGTGATTTGGTAATGGGTCTTTTAAAAGGTGTAGATACTGGAGTTGGTTCTCCTAAATGAAACATGTATGTAAAATATATAAATCTCCCCCATCATATTAGTATATAATCTGTAGCCAATACTTTTAGAAAAGTTATGTCATACCGCTAGGGACATCCAACTTTAACCCATGAGAACGAAACTCTTCACTATCTTCATCCTCCGAGCTAACATCCAAAGGAGGAGGCTCATTTGCAATGGCTGCAGGAAACGTACTTGCCATCTTTAGTGAGTTAAATTAGTAGTTTCTGTATGTTTTATACACTTTCTTGTGATTCATCTGCCATCTGAGTCACTGTTTAGTATGAAGCGTTATCGGAGAACGAATTTTCACCAACAACCAAAGAGCGTTTCAAGTTTTAATTTCTTCTAATGCTAAGCACCATTGGCCGTTGCGTTGTGATAACTTTTACCAAAGACCTTATACCAATGAAGACCCTGCTATCCCATTGAAAATTTCAAATTTCTTAAGAATTTTAGTTACTGTTGTTAATGACAAGATGTTTCCTCAACT
>JAANSM010000619.1:0-25649 GCA_036850725.1 Orchesella villosa | reverse complement strand
CGTTCATATTTCTTTTCTTCAGTTCTTATGTTCTTTTTTCTTACACATTTTTATTTTTCCCTTGTTCCAGTTCACTTGTACAATTTTGTAAGCACATCTGCATGCTTGTCTTCAAATGTACAACAACTTTTCTCATATTTCGACACAGACACGCACACTCTTTTATCTCTGCATTTGTGTACAAACAAGATATAGCTGAGTTTACACACATATGACCTTGTTCAATTTTTCCTCTTCACGGAGATACCACTTTTGCCACTTTTATTGGCCATGTGTATATAACGTAGCAGAGTAGTAGACTTTCTTTACTATCAAAGTTTTCCCACTTTCTTAAAGGGTTAAAGAGAGTCATTGTTTAGTTGGCTTTGGTTGGATGGACATGGTTGGAAAAAAGGATGAAAATCTTAAATGAATTTTTTTTACAAAGAAGTATGTCGACTCTATACTTAATGTAACATGTATAAACGTTTTTGTTGGTATTGTCTCCATATAGTAACATTGTCCTTAAAGACTTTGCAATATTCCGTAGGATGAAAAGATCGTATGAAGTTTAGTAAGGTTTGTTGTTTTAAGAATACTTTTTTATATATTAGTATCCGGGCATGGGGCTATATTTTCCTTGTCTTTTTAGCCTANAGTATCCGGGCATGGGGCTATATTTTCCTTGTCTTTTTAGCCTCAAATTCAATGTAGCAGAACTCGTCTCCATTTGTAAAATAGATGGATCGCGTAAGTGTAATGAAATTAGACATTGCATTCCAGTTCCGTCTTTCCAAATGCCAACGTTGAATTGGTTATAACCAGAAATAAAACTGACAGCCCAAACAAATATATGCTTCTTATATAGCTAAGATAGCTATGTGAGATAATATATGCTATGAATGATAGCTACATTTTAGATTTTATATTGAGTTACTTTGCATTGCTAAAGTCATTTTCAAAATGGGGTAACTCGTTTCCTAATGCCAAACTGTTTTACTTACCATCTGCAAAAGTATCTGTGCTAATACGCTCAAGTTACATTTTGATTATGGTCATGATCCAATTTATAATAAAAGTTAAATGACATTAGAAATGAGATTTTTATTTGTAAAACTGATAGCATGACTTACTTGTAAGTATACCCACTGATCCAACCACTGCTACTAACACAGCGACGCCTATAAAACAATTTCATTAACATTAGGACTACTCGTTCATAGAATGAAAGCCTTTAGTGAACAATGCGTCTTGAGAAAATAGCAATATCCTTATACATTGTGTAACGCCATGGGTTAAGAAGGAGCTCTGTAGTGGCATTCTTAATTGGTATTTCTATTTCTCAGCTTCACCGCAGTCTCCAGCTGGGTTAGATTATTTAATGAAGTATTTGTTTTCGTTAAATTCAAGTTTTATTTTTATTCTACAGGATAATTCTTCTATAATTTTATATTATGTATATACCAATAATGTACCTTCCTACAAACTGGTTAGTACGATTGAAAGAATATGGACTGACCACTGGCATTTGTTACCAAAAGTGCTAACTCACTCTGATTCCATATTACTATAAGTCACTGAGTAGTTGATGTTGATAAAATGCTCAATATATCAAAGTTTCACTTGTGATGACAGCAGGAATCAACGCTAGGAAAAGAGCAGAGGTGGAAGGTATTGAAGCCTATGTGTATTAGCTTACACCATAAAAACATTGCCAGCAATCTCAAAGTTTTTTTCATGTCATTTCATATCAACATCAACTGGATCTATACATCATACATCATGCAAGCACATTATTTGATTTTTCGATATGTTGTGTTATGGTGTTTGTTGTTATCAATGCTTATTACAAGGTTGCCACCAAAAAAACAGAGCTGTATAAAGAGGCGGTTGGAGTTCCGTCCGGGATTTCATGAATCTAGGACATTTCCTTTGTTGGTCCCCTGGGTTTTTTCACTCACTCTCTATTACTATCGTCGTCCTATATATATACTTATTCTCACTCGCTCAATCATTCCTTCCAGATTCTTTACTCAAGTAAAATGCACAAAAGGCAGCTAAATCAATGATGGAATTTCAGCACATTAGCTGAGCCATTAGTTATGTTCACAAAATGCTTTTGTAACTAGTCACTATACAAATGGCAGACTTGGGCATTTCTACCACTTCAGCAGTTTCAAACTGGCAATAAAACAATAGAAAATCTAAGTCTATCATTGTTTGTGTATACATTGAAAACACTACTATTCTATATTGAAGTACTTCTACTATTACCACTCTATATATATATACTACACATTTTCTGATCCCATTCTGAATGTTTGGGGCATTGATGATGTTGCTCCTGTACTCGATAGTCAGCGATGTCGGCGACAATTTTTAGACCACGTCGGTTGAATGTGGTTGCGGTTCACTGGATCCATTCTGTTTTCTCTAGTTTTATGCTCTGTAGATACAATAAGTTTGGTTTGGAGTTGAAGTTGGAGGAGGATAATCTTGTATATAGGGTAAATGAGGGCGTAAGTTATTATCTCACAAGCTCACAGATAATGTGAGCTTTGCAATAGAGCCATTCCTGAAACAGTCGGCAAACTTTCTACGTGTTTTACTATATACTACACAAATTCCAGTGAATGTGAAAATTTTGCCCCGTCCTTCAAGCCAACAAGCATTTTATATGAGGAGAAAGTAGGAATGCAGCCATACATATACGTGTATGGCTGTATTCATATTCACGTATCTATTGTACTCACGATCAGTACAGTTATAACTTGTACATATAATGTTTGTGTAGCATCTTTATGTGTTTACTTTTTATTATTCTTTCTACCATTTTTTACTTTTACTCTTTCCGCATCATTGAACAAAGGATACGAAAAGGGGAAGAAAATAAATTGTAGCGTCCCAGTCTATTTTTGTTTCGTTTTCTTATGTGAGTTTCTACTCCAACAACTATATACCATTTGGCCTTGTCGTTAGTTAGGACCTGAATCTCACGGATTTTCACTTGAGGGAGTTTCTCATCTTGAGTAGTGAAACAAACGTGCTAACATTCAGTAAACAATGTTGCAAAACAAATAATTTTAGACTTTGATTATCAGCAATTAAATTTAAATCATGAACATGAATGCTCACTTTGTTCATCCATAAAATTCTTAATACGCATTCGAGCTACCCTCAGCTTTTTAGGGATTTGGGTAGAATTTGTTGCATGAAGTTCTGATTTTCCTGTATGAAGTATATATAGGCTCATAATAAATTCATTTATAAAGGTATATACACTTACTACTTTTTTATAGTTGCACTTTTAATTTCCTTGTATGCTTTTCTTACTAGGAAAACGCTACTGAAAGCTATTGTGCTTCAAATTACAGTTTGAATAAATATTGCCCATGAGGTTCGAATGCTCTTTCTGTTTTTGCAGAGACTGCAAACCATATGTTACACTTGGAGCATTGGTGTACTCCAAACAAACGACAGCAAAGTATAAAAATGATACCAGAAGCCAAGTCATAAACTTTAGGTGGTCTTCTTCAACCAATATAAACAAGCTGTTGGTAACAAACCCTGAAGAAATTTACAATCTTTCCTTTAGGACAAAATGTTCAACTGGAGCAATAAATGTATCTATTTTATTTCCCCGAATGAAAGAATGAAACAATCTTTGTGAAGGGTCCATTGCAAAAATAAAATCCTGCCACTCCTTTTCACGTCCATGATGCAGCCATTGCGATACTATAACAAGATATTTTGTAGAATAACAATATATTTTTTAAGTTGAAATAGATAGGGAAAACACTAAATTTGATACAAAATAATGTTTTAGAGCACCAGCAAAAATGCTAGCCAGCTCTTTGTGCTATTGGGTTGAAACAAGATAACACAACGTAAGTATTATTCTTATGCATAGTGTAATATTATGTAGAATGTTGAGATATGCTAGATAGTCTATTGTAAACACTACAAAAAAAAGGTGCCTAGAGAAAAATAGGGATGAAATAGAAATAAGACGCTACACTAAATCTTTCTTAAGGCTATTTTTTGCTGATTTTTCTTGATTTTATAGATTGCAGTCTCCATTACTTTTGCTTCTCGCAACAAACAGCAATAGCAATATGCCGTTAGTATCATCCTGTTGTTAATGTTTTTCTCAGATGGAGATAGTGATATGTATTTGTGTGAATCGAAATGGACTTTTACTATAAAGCTCATTCAGAGAGATGTGTGTAACATGTAATGCACCTAACTTTTATTTCGCATACATTGCATCTATTCTCTTTAAATGTTACATGCCACTGAACGTGAAGATTGTAGATCCTTGATATTTGCTATTTTCAGCCTCAACTTTGACTAGCATGTGCATTAACCGCACACTAATATAAATACATATATAAGTATGCATTTGTAACTTCAATATATGTTACACCAGCACATGGTGATGCGCTAAATCGATAGGTACGTATAATATGTGTGATAGTAAGGCTTTCAGAATAAAAAATACTCTTTTGAGATCTGGCCAAAAAGGCCAAGTGCCAAATCTCAATTTTTCTCTGTCACTGAATGGCTTGCTTATATTTCTGCTACTTTACATTACGCTATATAAAATGACGCCGGTAGTATAGCAAAAAACGATGTGCACGTTATCCAAATAATCTGTGTCCTATATAGTATTTGATATTGCAGAGGAGTAAATACATATATTATAGTGTGTCTCTATTCGATTTGTGAAATAGGAGGGGGTGGATGTGCTGCTGGAAAAAATGTACATGATAAATATTCCTTCTTTCTTTCGTATCAGCATCAGCTCTTTTCGCTTCTCCTTGATGATGATGAGCCTACGGACGGGGAGACTATTGGTTTTACTGCTTTTCATATCTTGATTCAAGTGAGAAAAGTGCTTGCGAGTGAAGGAAGACAAAAATCATGTCGTTTCATGATTGCCGTTTTTCTTCTCTCGCCGCATTACATGTTGAAAACTTGAAAGGAAGATCGGCAGCTGAGGAAATTGAGTGCAATATGTCTGGAGGGATGCAACTAAATTCCTTGTTAGTGTAATTACTTCGAGATGCATTCTTCAAGAGGCTGAAAGCACCTATCGGGGTACTTATTGATGATTCTTGCGAAGAAGAAAAACCACTATGATTTCTTCTTTGAAAAAGAAAAGTAATTTTCTTTCGGTACGAAAAAAAATTGAATAACTTCAAAGACAGCATTTGCTACTGATACCTATACCTTCTTCTTGTTACCTACAATTTGATTATACTGCTTTTCAAGGTCAAGAATGACGAATTGAATTGAAGACTTAAAAATGTTTCCACTGTAAGCATAATCATGAAGCACGGCATTGTAAAAGGAGAAAGAGAACAAAAAATGATGCGACAAAAATGATTCTATTTGCCATAAGTAGGCCTACTGCTAATTTAAAATCGTTTGTTCCTTTTGCAGTGTTCTCATTCGTGAAAATAATGACATAAATGCTATCTTGAAAACTATGAAAGGTCACTGAGAACCCCTTTGGGTAGAAAAAACAATACTATTATTTGTATCTTTACGCATATTCGTTGCATATAACAAGCATTGTTATTTCCGCAGAAGGGGGAAAAAGTATGAGATTCTCCAAAAAGTTTTGTAGCTGAAACATGTCGGAATGTTTAAAGGGGAAAACGAGAAAGATGAAAATGATGATAGAAGTGGTTTTTCTTCCTATTCTTATTTTTGGATCACATAAGGAGTTGAAATGAGTTAGTTAGGCCATAAGGGTTGAGCTGCGAGAGAGTATAGTGTGTAGTATATAATGCTTCTGCTTCCTTGATGGGCTTGACTCAACTCGAGAATTCGACTTTGGTCTTGGTCTATTCACTTGCTTGCCTTCTTGATTGAAATACATAAGGGTCTTCTCAACTTTCAAGTGGTGCATGGGTGACTGCTGTACGTTTGTAGTTTGTACGGATGCACATCAGCTTTTTCCTCCTCTCTTTCTTATATATTTTCTTCGCTTTCACTCCAAACTTTCACTGTGCTCACTCATTTTCCTCGGAGGAACCATAATATATAGTGAGCAAGTCTCCACCAGTCGCCAGTCTTAAGATGTACCTATATGTATGTATAGCAGTGTTGTTGGCATACAAGATGGATTTCTCTCCCTCTTTTCTCCTTCTCATGTGGGTCCGATAATGACTCGGTGGTTTATACAAGCAACAAAAAAATCTGCCGCACACTGACTGAGCTCACTGCATTGTATATTGTGTATATATGTACGTATGTTCCTCTTGTTTTAATCATGGCATTCTCTTGAGCTCCTCCATTTTTTGTTAATATAAGAGAGCCTTATATTGCTTATATTACTTGCCCTCTGTTGGATCAGTGGAACATAAGAGATCGTTTTTTCAAACAAGGAACTTTCACTCCGCTCCGGTCTTTGCTTGCAAGACGTCAAGTTATCATTTTCAGAATGCGTGTTTCAAGCAAGGCAACATTACAAGTGTACGCCTTCAGTTCCTTGCCTGATTGCTCTTGGGTAATATCTCCAACAAGATCATGTAATATCGTTGCTCGCTATGTGCCCTACTCTTGGAATGTGGACTGTGCATAGTCATTTCAACTTCGCCTTCTGCATACAAGCTTTTATAGTAAAAAAAATCATCTGAGATTTGAGATTTTTACAAGATGGGGAAAGCGTATACAAGACATTTTCTTGGTCATTTTCACTCTTTGTCTTTCTCACTCATTTTTATAATGCTGAGCACCAACCACTTTTGTTTTCGTCCTTTTTCATGTGCTGAAGAGAAATTGTAAGGATCAGCATCAGCAGAAACAAAATTCTTTTCTTTTGCCTTTTGATTATTTAGGCGATTGGACAAATGGAATGCAGTTAGGAACAGGATTGTTCTTGAGAAGAAACTGCTATAAAAATTCACAAAGTATATCTGAAATTACCGAAACTACAGCGTATCATATTTACCCTTCAGTGTTCAGAGAAAAAGAAGAAATCTGTGTTTCGTTGATAGCAAGACGGAACAATATGAGTGTGATTCATTATATGAGCCGTCATCCCATCCATTTTTTGCATTGTTTATGAGGCGTTAGGTATATATGTATGTTTATTTTGAAAATCTTTTACGCCTAAGATGGATAGCAAAACCTTGAAACGAAATGTGTTACGTAAATCAACACATCCTTCCAAAACAGTGCTAAAATGGGGGGGGCATAAAAAGTAATAATAGCAAAAAAATGCATTACAATATACGTTTCAAATAGCACTGAAGTTTTTTGACATTTGAGCAAACGTGGGAGGTGTTTTGCTGTTTAAATCATAAAAATATTTTTATTTCGAAAACTGTGTTTATTATAGCTATTATAAAGATATTCACAGTGAGTGTTTTTCTCACTCGATTGTGGAAAACTTGTATCGACTTAAATTGAAATGCATCTTGCACGGAATCTTTGACTTTGAGAAGCTCTTTTGATTGTATGCTAAAAGCGTATTCAACTTTTCACATAGTTTTTCATAGACAAACGTCTCTTTTTTGCCACTTGGCTCATTTGCAGTGATAAATGTTCGTTGGATTTATTGCTTTCTCATGAAGGAACAACCTTTTATTCATACAACCAATGCAATGGCATGTTTCGCTTTGTGCTACAACTCTATCTCTCTCTCTCTCTTTCTTGAAGTTACAACCACACAACATAACATACCATGCGCTTTTCTTTGAAATGCTTGCAAAAACGCTGCGTAACAGTCAAGTATGCAATGCCAAAATAAGCTAAATGCACCAGCTTCTCAAATGTCATGTGGGATTGCTGAGATTTCATGCAAAGGAAACTAGAATATTCATTGTATGAAATGCATTTTGTGTGGATATGCGTGATGCATGTATCTACGAAAAATACGACATTGTGAAGCAAAGATTATATGTTTCCACTACACTTTTTTACAACAGTACATAACTTATACGTTATACAACCATACGGTAAGCTTTGATTTTAAATTAAAATTGGCTCTGTCTGTCGATCATCAGATGGGAAGTAGCGATACGACTTAGATCTGTATTTTTTTCTTGATCAATCTTTCAGTTCAAGACATTTTTATTCAGAGTGTAGGCGTAAATAACCTTGTCAGAAAGGTAGATTTTTGGCGTCTCAACCATTAACGGGCCAAAATAATCGTCGATTCTATCATTTCTGGATACATAACTAGTTTTTGAAAGGAACATGCATGGATGGATTGATGGATAGTATGAACGGATTCTTTTTATTAACTCAATGTGGGTAAATGTATCCATACATGAGAGTGATTTGACTTTATTTACTACAATGACTTGCATTTACTAAAGTGTTCAACAAAGACAGCTAAAAGTAATCAATTCATGTAAATAGCTGTTTTTTCCTGAAAAACAGCCCATAATGTCTGTATATGTATTTACTGTAATATAACTTCATTTTAATATGCGTGCAAGTTGTGCTTAATTCGCACTATGAAATTATTCAGCTAATATGCATCTCTGGTAAGCCGACAAGAAGTAGGGCGGATAGGTGAAGCACTAAAAGTGTCACTGAGCTCTTAAGTACATTTGTGGTGGTGCCAGCCACCCATCCAGTCCCTATGGGGGTTTTATTTATCATACAATATATAACGGTATATATCTTTTTGTATAATTGATTGGATACATTTACAATCGCCATGCAACATCATTGATTTTATTACAATATCAGTCGAATTCTATCGCTCTACATATAAATAACTGGGGTTTAGATGGGCTTCTTTCACATCCACTATGAAATCTTAACAAAATTTCCAGTGATATTGGCCAGTCAAGTGCAGATTTCTTCAGGTTTAAAAATCATCAGTCAGGAATGTTCCGAAAAAGGTTGAATGAGTTCTCCTACTATTTGGGATTCCATTTTAGATAAGGCTCTGAATAGAGAGCACGCTCAGAATGATGATAACGCTCCAGATGCAGTTAGGCCCGTGACTGAAGTTAACGCAACGACAAAAGATAAGGTCCTAACCGGAGATAAGGCCCAGAATAAAGATAAACCTCTCAATAAAAACAAGGCAATGTATGTTAATTATAATAATCGTATATATTTTTCGCACACAAGTTGCTTTCGATTAGCATGATACAATTATTTTGCGATGCCTTTTGAGTCTGGAATCAATACATCATAAGCAAAATGGGGGCAGGTGCTAACTTATGCCAATCCATCCTGGTAAAAGTTCGACACAAAAATTTCTGAATTATCAGACACTCTGAGATGGTTTGTGCAAGCTGCAGAATTTTTTTATATGAAATACTGCATGCTGCATGTGGAAAAAATAGTTGATTTGAAGGGGGTGGTGTTAAAAGATTTAACGGGTTGGACTTGGCTTACGAAAGAACATGGAGAAGGGCTACACATACATTGCTATAAATCCGGTAGTTGTTATCGTTGCGAATTGTTGACATGGTTTTTTCCTTTTATTAATTTGCACAAACTATAGACAAGCCCCATTGGCATGTAACGAAGAGGGGTTCGATGAGATGGAACAATTGTTCCTACCAGATAGTAACAGATCTATGGGACCTATGACGAACGGTACGACTCCCCAGCAGTCTCCTCTGCCGCCCGGCGGTCGGAACCCTACTCCAGGTCTTCGTTATCGAAACCTGGGAAAAAGTGGTCTTCGCGTGTCCAGCATAGGCCTTGCCACATGGATGCTCACCCAAGATTCCAACGCTGACAGCGCTGAGAAGGTCATCACTCTTGCCTACGAAAGTGGGATTAATGTCTTTGATTTGTCCGAAGCCTACTCCGGCCAAACTGCAGAAGAGGAGTTGGGGAAAATCCTACAAAAGAAGGCATGGAAGCGAACCTCATACAACGTTATTACCAAAATCTACTGGACATCCAAGTAAGTCTCGAGTTTCTTTTCTCTCTTCTTTCACTATACACATCTCGTCTACATTTCTAAAGTGCAGGTGCATTTTTGACTTCGTATTGCGTACTTTTTTGGGAAGCAAATAATGGGAAGAAGTCTAATTTAAACTCTCATTTTTAGCCAGTGTTCATGATGGCTTGTCAGCTTTTGCTCAGAGTATTTATATCATTCTTTCCCCTTGAGATAAGAGACAGACATTGTATGATTATATGTCCATTCTGGCTTGGCCTCAAGCCTCCTGACATGACCACACACCGTGTAAAACCCATAACTGACATATATACTCACATGCGTTTGCATTTGCAAATGTATATACCTACCCGGTACAAATCGGCTGACCTTTTGACTTTTTATCTCTACCATACATTTCATTCTCTGCCTGGAACCATGTGATGAAAGCTAAGTCTATTATAAAGAAACTCCATCCGCTTTCCCTCATCTTCTGAAATCTAAGCAAAGAGAGATGAATGAGATGAAAAATAGGGTGACAATCTTCTTTGTATTGGCTCATTATTTTCCTCAAGCACAAAATTAACTACGACTCTAACAAACCATGAGAATGGGGACAGATCTGTATAAGTCTTAGCCAAACAGGATGGAGTTTTTCATCTCTTTCTCTGTGCTGTTGGCTGTACCTTGCTATTTCTGTTCTTATCAGCGTCACGTATTATTGATGGTCATGGCTCATTAAGTTCCTTTTCTTTGGCCTTTCTTACTCATTGTTCAAGGGTAATATTGTGATCTGTCGGTTGGCTTTATCATTGAAGTAGAGTCAGTTTTATCGTTTCACAGTTGAGCTGCTTGAATGAATGTAGGAAGCCATTCGAAACAGAGGTACATGTACATGGACTGTGGAATCTTGTGGAGAATCTACCTAAAAACCTGTGCAATTGAAAATAAAACATAGTTACAAGTTACCCATTTAATTCTTTCTTACTTACTCATACGTTCTAGTTCTTTGTCAAATGAATCCCTCCCTCTGTCCATTTTATATGGCAAGAAATCTTAGAAACCGTTCGTTTCAAAGACTCCTCCTCTCTTGATCAATTATTGTCGCTGATCAGAACTTGCTAAACACTGTGACACTGTAATAATGACATAGAGTGAAAATGTCTTCTTCAGTATTAGGTTAGAATTAGAAAGTCAGGATCAGTTAGACACCGCATATTTATGTATATGTTTACTTGAATTACGTTAAAAAGCAGATAATAAGATAACTATCTTTATAGGGTTTGTTCTCTAAAACAAGTCTCCAATGGACGGATTACAATAAACAACCGTATTTTAATGCTAAACTTGAACCAGTAAAGCCCAACCGATCTCTAAAATTTTCAATGGTATCGCGAGTAAAGATGAAGGGTTGCTTTTCAAGTGTAAGTAGGTTGTTGTTGCGTGAGGCGATGGCCATCTAAAATCCCGGAATGTTTATGCCAAATGCGTGTTTATAAGTAAACTCGTTCTTCATATCATTTTGTTTTAATACATCAGAATTTTCAATTGAGCGTAACTTTTACCTAATACTAGCATTTTAGGAGTTAGATAAGATATGAGTAATACGGTTCAGACAAATCCTAGATAGTCAACAGCTCTAGGTTCTATATAACAATTTAATGCAATGGTATGGCTTTTAAAATTTGCCACTAAGGTAGACGGGCGTTAATTGTTCCCTTGCTTTTAAATGAGATTGATAACCCATGAAAAGTTTCCTAAAACGCAACACTATGGCCCACTGGTAACGCTCACTTTCCATGTCTCCTTTCCCTACTTCGAACTTTATAAGATAAACCCTTCGCCGCCACCGTTTCTCCTGTTTCTAGCGCATTACCTTGAAAATCCTTCAGTTTATTCGCCTCACTCGAACTTCACGGTAGATTTAAGATTCAAACATTAAGACTCCGACAGGGGAAAGAGCTTTGGGGGAAAGCCTTGGACTAATGCACTTACTACTACTATTATCTCCACAAGCATCATTACTACTTATTTCATATATAAGGGAAACGGCGAAATACTACACAATATATTCATGACACTCCTACTGTGTATTTATAACGATAACAGAGAAGCTCATACTTATTTTGTATGCTGGGAGTTGGTATATATATGTCGTTTTCCCCAGCCTCACTTTTCTACTTTTCCTATCCTGGCATGGTGGGATGTTAATCCTTCCGAATTGCTTTTACTTTAGTACTTCAAAAAGTCTATTTTCGGACTACTTACCCTTTTTCCGAAAATGTACTGACTGTCTAAATAAGGTGATAGTTCCTGTGACATCCTAGGTTTTTTTATTACAAAACTCGTGTCCTCTTTTCGTTAGAAAATCAGTATGCACATATACATGTTCTGAGGAACCTACAACCTTCAACCTATTTACAAAGAGTAGTTTAACTTTGACCACTTGAAAATTGTCTCCTTGTTTTTACAAGAAAATGTGTACGTGCTAACTGTAGGGTATATATATAGCGTCTGTGCCTAGCAAACAATTCAAATTCTTAGCACAACAAAGTTGTTCTGTCGCTGGCAGCGAGGCCGACAAGATCTTTCACTGGAAATAATAAATGTCCACAGCCGGACCCCATGAATGAATGAGCTAGCTCGAATACTAAGAAGTAACGTTGTTAGATTTATATTTGTACTTCAATGCTGTTTAGAATTAGGAGCTGCGGATGTCGAAATAGCTTTCCTTGGAATGAGTTTTTCTTTACTACATACTTTACCCCTGTGCTGTGTTACCCTTCTTGATCATTTCGGATGTGCAGAGATCCTAAAAGAATCTTCATAATCTTGATATATATTCTCAGCTGGAGCTGTTGCAAAAGGAGTAGTGATGCAATATTAGGAAATTGCGGAGTTGGAGTAGCAGAATATTTCTGAGCTCCTCTTATATTACATTTCTGTTTCGCTTCTATACTCACCTACATAATATGTGCTTGTGCCCCATGCTTTTGGTTTTATTAAGTTAGTAGACAAAGCTCTTCAGATTTCATCTCATTGGTTTCCTTGTCTAGCTTCATCAGATTGAGTACTTTTTTTGTACTCCCAAGATTATATGGTATTGCAATGAGCAGCTTAAAGACTTTTTGTTTGATGATGCTTTTGCTTTCATTTAACTTTGTTACAAATAGCAAACAAGTGGATGAAACAGAAGATTATTCTATGAATGCAATAATAGTATCCAAATCAAATGTTATGTAGGTAAATATATAAGAAAACATTTCTAAGTAAACTCATCATCATTATTTTTGCAGTAAGCTATTATTTTTAGAGTAAATGAGTCATTAAGAAGGATTTCATGTGATTTCTCAACTTGTCATCTCCTTCCAGAAAACAGGAAAAGGACTAGTTAATAAGAAGAAGTGGAAGGTAGAAAGGTTTTGTGTGATGATGATCATGATGGTAATAAAAATGTGGAGAAAGCAGGAAGGATATATAAGAGGAACGTTGGAGGAGAGATGCTTTTGCTTCACTACTAAGCGAAGCTACTAATGCGTTATTATTATAGTCGTTAGGTATTATCACAAACAACAGATGAGTTCTTCTCCCTTCTGATCCCATCCGATACATTAAGTTTCCTTTTTCTCCAAGAAAGTCGGGAGCAACTCATGTCGTGCAGCATGCTTCTACTTTGTTAAAAGCCATAAGGAACGGAGTTTTCCTTTTGAAAGTATTAATGACAGGCGATTAGATGTAGCTATCTCTGCACCTGTAAGCTTATTTCTCTTTTCAATGTTTGTTTTCACTTTCCCAAATTACATTCATCATTAAAATGGAAACGCTATATATTTTTTATGTTACGCTAGGTATGTACGTTGGATTGGATTCGTTAAGCCTGGAATGTCTGTTTACTCAGCAGGGGATTTAGTTTAGAGTTTAGACTGTTGGAGCTTTCTAGCAGACACATGTAGGTTATCGTTATCATCTGGTGGTGATAAGAAGTAGAAAAGTTTGCAATTTTTTCTAATAGGCTGAACCCGTACTACTACAACGCATCAATTCTTTCGGAATGATTTAACTCTACCTTTCAAGCATGTTACATGATTTAGACACTTCCTGTTTGTCTTTTCAAGTTAGAGACAGCCTTTAAATTGTACATACAGCAAAATTCATGTATATTCTATTCTATTATAGTATATTTAAGCTATACGTCTTAAGTACTTTTACAATGCCATCAATATATACTTATGGTTCAGTGTCATTGTAATTTTCCTGGTGTTCCTTTACTTTTTCATTGCCTAAAATCGGAAAAGGGAGTGTTAACGTGAATATATGAGTGTGCCTTCCGTAATTTTAGCATTGTTTTATGGTAACAGCCAGTCCAATGAAGTAAAAGTAAGAAGATCATTTCTTTCTGTATTAATACTCAGCTCAGTTTTTCTTTCATCTTATTTTCTTGTTCAGTAACCAAGAACCTAAAAGATGATTCTGAGTCCAAAAGACGACTGAAACTGAAAAGTTTCAAATGAAACTCAAAAACAAAGTTTTTAGTAGCGTATATAGGCAGTAAAGCATTATTATTTTCGTTTTCCGCGTTTCATGCCCAGCTTTTGTTCCTTTATTTGACTGTCATTTGCAAGAAATTGCCATGAAAATCGAGATTACGCTTTTAAGGCGACTCTTTCTCCACTTCATATGTACTATATACATTAATAGTATATATATATATATATGTTCTTTCGGTTTTCTTACTTTTACATTGTAAAGGCACAAGCTAATTTGGTACCTAAATATGAGAAAAGTAAGCATCTGTTGGCTCAATTGAATAGTAGATAACTGTGACTTGGCATGGTGAAATGTTAGAAGTTTTTTTCGCAGTCCGTTTTTCCGCAACGAGCCAACATGCAGTAAGTGAGTAGTATGAGTACGAGTACGTAAAGAGAGGCAATAGAAACTAACCTACTGCTTAATAGTGCTTAACTAGCAAACCAACTCAAGATATAGTCAGCCTTATAAGAGTATAGTTGATAGTCTGATTATTACTTGTGGAACTTCATGATGACAATGAGATGCGGAACTCAGAACCAATGCAGCGTTATGGTATATACTTAAGATGGTTCAAAAGAAGTTTTATGTGTGGAACACATACATTCAAACGCAAGACGAAATCCAGTGGCACTAGAGTGTGTGCCTGTCAATTTATTCCGAAAGCTAACAATATATGTAGAGAGAGAACCAGCAGTGGAGAATAAACTAGATGAATAAAATTAGACAAAAACAGTATCACAACGAAATGAACAAATGAGTCGACAGATGTAAATGGGATTTTCTGTTAGTTCAAGTCAGTCAAGTCCCTTGTCTCGCGCTCTTCTATATCCCTTTTGGAAGCAAGCTTATTTGCTGATTGCAACTTGGCTTTGTATTAAGGCGTATCTAATCAACGAAACCCTCTGCATATAATGTATTCTACTTTGCAGCTAATAAGTATACAATACGTATATGTTTGTACAAAGATTATATCTGATCTGTATTCAAACTCATTATCTCCGTTCACACCCTCAAAACAGTTGAGCTGTTTAGCATTCCCTTTACTCCCATGCAATTATACTTACACTATATGTACATATTGGGGAATATAACTTTAACAGTTTTCCCTAGCCAAAGTGTAGTTAGCGAAAATTAGTATTTGGATTGTGCTAAGAGAAAATTGGAGAAAGTCAATGGGTACCTACAGTTTTAAAGGCAACTACCAAGCTAAGTTTTTTTTCGCTAAGCACTTTGTTTCGACTATAATGTTTTATGCATTCCTCCTCCCCGGGTTCATTCGTTTATTAACGACACGCTAATTATAAAATAGGGCAAATTTTCACTTGGTAATTTTACTATCCATGAACTGAACTGCTAAGCATAAACTATATGCATATGCATATAGACACAAAAGGATGCCCAAAAATAATCCAGCATGTTCTCAAGTACTGTAAAATAGCTCAAGTCTAGCTTTAACTTTCTGTTTCAGTTTGTACTTTGTGTACACCATATAATAAGCATACAGCACACGTTCCACAAGCAGCAGTTAGTTCGAAAGGATTAGAAGAGGGCAGAGTGAACAAGGACAAGGGAAGACAATAGCATTTAACTTGCAATTCTCCTCCAGTGAATAATCCACAAACTGCCAAAGTGCCAAGGAGAAAACCAAGTCATCTAAAACGTAAAGACAAAGGACGCAAGAGCTAGCAAAGTAGAATATATATGTAGTGAATACAGGCTTGCATCATGCATGGTTTCTTTCTACATTGATAATGTCATCTATACGATATTTAAGAGTTGAAAGGAAAAACGATATCGGCTGCGTTATCCAATATATTATCCTGGGTTCCTGTGCACTCCACCCCTTTATATGACTGTAGACAAAATATAATGGAAAAATCTGCCGCATCTACTTGGATTTAGGATGTTTTGGTGGAACGACTGCATGGAAGCCATGCCACTTAAGTATGTCATCCTCTAGCTTAAATTGGGTTTCACATAGGGAAAGCAAGGAGACCCTCAGTAATTCCAACCATCGAAACTTCGTCGCACTTCCATCACAATATAGTCTCATCCATCTGAGAGTTAAAAAGGGATGTGAGTAATTAAACCTTCTAAAATAAGTGTCAACCAGGTCTAAAGGCCATGGGAAATGTAAAAGTAATGGTTGTTGTACCACAGGCATATAGCCGCTGTAAAGTGTAACGTAACACTTAATACATGTCTTAGGAAAATTCATAATGATTACATGCATGCCTCTAACTTTCGTTGTGTTGATGATGATTGTGTATACTTTTTATACCCAGAAATACTTCTTCCACCTCATCTCATCAGTGTTATGGACATGAAAGCTAAATATCAAAGTAGTTTGTTAATAGTTTAGATGGTTTTGGTTTGTTGATGGAGGTGTGGAGAGATACACACAAACACATACTAATGAAAAGTGAAGAGAAAAGTCAATGCCAATATTTTGGGCGTACATTTTCTTTCTCGTCAGGGAAATTCTTCTTCCTTCGTATTATTACTCCCTTTTGTCTGCGTGTCAAAGGAAATTACAAGCGGATACCGGTACCCTTGTTTCCTTCCTTCCTTTCTCAACTGCTGACGGAATGAATGGAAATGCCTTTTCCTTTTTGTGTCCACACATTCAACATTATACACATATACACACGGGTTGAAAATTGTAAATCAATGTGTGGGGCGGGATGATATCATACAGAGGACACGAGGCATAACATAATATTACTATGTATTTATAGTATTTTGTTTGTGTGCGACTTTGTATAGAGTTTTCCTTGCTTGCAAGTAGGGCGGAAGGAAGAACAATCACCTTTTTTCCTCAACTTTCCCTTCACGACAAAAGGATTCTTTAGCGTCTTTGCTTTTTCGTCTTGTCCCATAAAACCATCATCATAACTTTCAAACTCTCTTCCCCTTTTCGTTTCGTAGCTATATAGCAAGAGCATTAAAAAGGAAATAGGATGGGTTGTGGTAGGAAAACAAATGATATCAAAAGCCAAAAAGCGGACGGAACACCATATTTTAATGACCTTTTAAACAAAGTGTCAACTATTTATGCTGAAACTATCACGCATCAATGAATCCTATGATTACCGCTGTTACAACTTACCCAAGCGGTTAGAAAGTGATACCAAAATCTTTTAGTAATAATATGAAAAAGGCAGCCTCCATTCTTCCACGTTTATAAGCACTTTTACAACAACATTATAAAAAGTTAAAATGCATTTTGATCACACTGAATACTGAAACATTTACGAATATAATAATTTTCTATGTGCATAATCTTAACCATAAGTGGTAGTTCATGGGTTGTTGGTAGTATAAAATGCAGATAAAGCGAAAGAAAAGTTGAAAAGGTCCTAAGAGAAAATGGAAAAAGTTTGTTTGTTTTTTCCTTCTTTCCATCTACTTCATCCAGAGAACTGAAGGCAGAAAATAAAAACTGAATGCAGACTGGTGATGAAGAAGAAGTAGGGGAATATAGGAGATGATGATGATGATGATGATTCATGCAATCATGCATACATCAAGTTTTATATTTCCTAGAATAGTAAGTATTCATTAATGTGCCTATCACTCATGATAAGAATAATAATGGTAATCGTTTGTGTGTGTGTGAAGAAGAGCAAGTTGACGATCATGATGATTATGGTTTATTTCGTGTTGTGCGAAGGAAAGGAAGGAAAACATAAAAATACTTACACCATCATAAAAAACTTAGTTCCTCTTTCCCCAAGGTTTATATAAAAGACAATTTGTGAGAAGGAATACACACATAGCAATTTTCATTCTTTCATGTTTATCCACGTGTGTAATACACAAACACAACCATAGCACGTACTGTCCAATAAACTAAAACTGACAGACTATTTTCGTATATGACTTGTTAAAGTAAGTTGGCAGCTTTCTCAAGTTTTTTTATATGAATATATGCAACTGCATGCTCAAATTGTTGAAAATGAAAAATGAAGTTTTTACACGAAGGAAGAAGCGCGTAGATTAGTTATGTTACTCACTGTGCTTCTGCGTGAGGTTATAGTTGATATGAAATGAGGTGAGTGGAAAGTTTGTTTGTGTACTCGAAAGTGCAATCCAATGGAAAAGCACAAGGTACAACATATATTTTGTGCTGTTCACTACTCACAACTCACAACCTTAAGTAATTCCAGTTTTCATGTTAGACGACCGTAATATGCATGCCAAAGTCATTGCAAATTACAGCTTTAATTTTGGATACGTTTTCCATCATAGAGTGAAGTCATGCCTAGCAAAAATGTACGCAAAAAGGTTTAATTTTGGAAGGTACATCGTACAAAAGCATGTCTATAAAACTGTGTACGTATAGCTGCTATAAAGGTGGATGTGGTCGTAAAGTCATGTGAACTTTGTTGATTAGAGCTCTTATTCTTATACGCACTATAGCTTGAGTAAACCAAATCAAATTTGGTAATTTTCCCTGCATCAAGCAGTATATAAATCAGTTTCAAAGTGTGTTTTAAATGTACACTTTGCGTGTTCATCGACGCTACCTCTTCATTGCACTGAGAATTGCAAGGCATAGCATGCATTAAAAAGGCATTGGATTGGAATAGGAAATTATTTCATTGACGACTATTAATGGGCTTTTACTGCTTTCAGGAAAGCAACAAGATTATGAAATCTGGACATGTGTCTGGTAGCAGGAACTCTCTCTCCATGTATTAAATCAAAGTAGTAATATGTTTCGTGTAGCTTGTGACCGCAGGCTTGTTCCATGAATAAATACACAAAGTATCTCAAGGCGTTTGTGTGCTTGTATTTATAACTTGCAATATTTCAACAAGCTAAGTATATATGTGTGTACTATATGTTGATTAATTTTGGAGAGTTTAGTGTAGTATATTGTGACGTAGGTAAAATAATTAAAACCCACAGAGTGTGAAAGGCCTTAGGTGTTCTGCATACCTGTTCCATAATCTCATTTAAGAATCTAATCCAATTTTTTTGGGTACGCTTTTCTTGCTTGCCAAAGCCGATTCCTTGCCATCAGTAGCAAAGTAAAATGCAGAGGATAATGTAGAATGTCGTTAGCCACTATTTGGTTTAGATGTAAAGGATATATAACAAGTTTATAAATGATATAGACCATGCGACAGGATAAGGGAAAACATGAGAAATGCACGCAATGTTTAAAAATCTTATAACGTCTCAAGTGCATGCACGTTATGACTTCAAAACTGTGTCTCACGCTTCAAAGCTGTACCTCATGTAATGCGTCTATTTTGATCCTATTCTAAATTTCATTTAAATGTTGAGATGTCTATACTTTTTTTTCATTTTGGCTTGTCACACTACCGTCGTAATCGTTACTCTCAGCAAGAACTATTTTTTACTCTCTGTACTGAACTGTTGGCTTTGAACTTGAAGGCTATAAATATACATAATATATTCCTGTCTTGATATACATTGCACTAAACTTATCTTAAAAATCATACCGTTAAAATTAGTTCGACTTAACAATTCAAATGGTACAACTAGGCTAGCACAAATACAAGCGTTATAATAGTTATAAAACTTGGCATTCAATTCTGTAGCTTGTAGACATTGCTTGCATAATAAAATACAAATAAAAGTATTTGGTTGTTTTTGTTTACATGTGCAGAATATGCAAACATTCAGTCTTCTATTTCTATCCAGATCCGTAGACAAAGTCATGTTTATGCGTACGCTGCATAAGTATTTACTTTGCAAACATTTTCGCATGCAGCTCTTACAAAACTACAAGCATTGAGTAAATATTATACTATGTATCCACTTAACTACTTTGCTGACTACTCTATACTGTATTCCATTGCATGAGGTGTTGAAGGACACATGATATGTTTTTGCCTTCGGTCTAAAAGCAAAGAAAACCTATGTAAAACTTGCATAAAGCAATTTAGGTGCAAGTTAATAATAAGGTCTAAAGAAATAAATTATCATTGATAATGGAATATACTTTAACGTTGCCTTCTGGTGTTAACTATATCCCAAGTCATTTCAAAACTAATGCTTTTATAGATTACGTATGTGCAAGCACCCCAAGCACCAAACCAAGAGCAATTTGGAATTAGTTCGTGAAAACTTAGGCAATCGAAGCAAGAGGGTCTCATAAACCCAAGTTTTTTATAGTCTTGGAGTAGTATAGGCAATTAAAGGTGCAGCTACTACGCTCCAGACACACCATTATAAGTTGAAAGAACTTCCGGTTTTTACTACAACATACAAGCCACATATTGCGGCTGAGTTATCGACTTTTCCTCCCAAAAACGCCTTTGACATTATGATCTGACTTTGCATCTCGTTCAGCTGCTATAAAATGGGATGGAGAATTAACATAAGAAACCCATTTTCTTGATGCAAAAAAGCATATTGGAATTGGAAGCGCGTATAAAACGTCATGAATGTTGTACTGCTGCTTTGCTCCAGGTCAAACGGTACATTATCATACTTTATAATGTTCCACTTTACAGATCCTTATCCAAAGATGCATAACTTTTTTTCCCTTCCATTCTCCACCAAACAACTTAATCTTCTGTTAAACCTCTCTCCAGAAAGCAATTTTAGTTTATCCGGTGTAATCCTCTCCATAAAATCTGAGAAAGTCGTGTGTCATCTGAACCACACGATAGAATGCAGAGTTGAAACTTGCTTTTGGCAAATAATAAAGATCTTTTTGCATCGTTCAAAAAAGTTAAGAAGATTGGGTAATATATTTCACGAAATGTCGCCTCCATTTCCCTGTTTTTGTCATGTAACCAAGTAGCTAAGTACATTATAGTATATATATCCTATGGTGCCTTTCTCCCATGCAATTTTTTCCTCTTCTCTAGCAATCTTTAACGAGCATAGCAGAATCACGGAGAGTAGAGCAAAAAAAACTGGATGTAACTCGTGCAGTTACATGAGTACTACCTGTGCTCCTGCCTCTTGTAATGCTTGATTGGTCTCGTAGGACACGTTTTCTTTGGAAATTGGACGAGATGAAAGTTTATAAGGAGGGTACTTTACGTAATATCCGCTGCTGGTCTCTTTACGGTACTTGAATTCTATGCATCAGGGTTTCATGCTCAGTCATTCATATACATTTGGAAAAATTGAATTGTTCCATGAATGAATTAAGTTATGATACTGCCCCGCATATTCAATCCCCTATCTTCAAAAATATATTAAATATCAAAAGCAGATGTACTTTTTGAAATATGATATGGTTGGAGTTGCCACTGGTGGCAGATACACTTACTTTTATACTCTCAGTTTTCCCATTCTCAAGATGATTACTTTTTCCCACATTTGATTTTGATCTGCATGAATCGTCCCAAAAGTAATATGCAGATGGAGATTCAGCAACAAATCTTCTTCCATTTTTCTAGTCTTTTATGGGGCCTGCGGATGGACTTAGACACTTTCTATGTCTTACTCCAATTTACAGTGAGAGCGAATTGAATTGTTCTTGAACTTAGAACTATGTTGCAGAAATTCATGACAGTATATACTGTTATATCCTACCTCTAGATTACTATAAATATGTGGGGAAAGAGCGATAAAGACATTCTGCTACTCTATTCGTTTTATTTGGAAGGATGGTCAAAATTCAGACACGAAAGTCAAAAGTTTGGCCGAGAAAAAAAGGTTTGTAATATCACGTCCCAAACAATGTTCAAGTTGATGACATCCGGAGATTTAAAATGACCTCAGATTTCATTTCTGTCTGACACAACTGAATTTGACAACCAACTTATGATATGATTGTGTGCAGAGTTTGATAACGGTCAAATGGGTGAATCCCATATATATATTCTGCTCTCTCAGACATCCGCTTCTGTTTCAAAATATCACGTCGCTACTCTCAAGGAGTTTGGGATTTATTTAGAGAAACGTATTGCCTTGCTTGTCTTCATTGTTTAGTGTGACACAACGGTTTCTCAATATATGGGAGGAAACAGGGTGAAGGAAAAAGGAACTGTTTCTTATTTTTGCAATAACGGTTTCTCAATATATGGGAGGAAACAGGGTGAAGGAAAAAGGAACTGTTTCTTATTTTCGCAATGGTGACATTGAATGTGCTTAGGCTTAACTGAATACATTTTTGAAAAGAAATGGCATTGGTTTAGTGGCGGCCCAGAAACTGTGTAGCCCTCCTTTTTGGTTTGTTTCATATTTGATTTTTCTTCTTTTCTATGTGCTCACATCATTTTAGTGGAACAACAAATTGTACATTTTATAAATAAAATTCTAACAGATTTCCACGGTATAACTCCTTCCCCGTCTTGTCTTATATATCTTGCCACAAATCTAGTGATTTTTCGATTCCTGTGGACACTTACATTAGTGTATGGTCACGAGACTTATGCCCATCCAAATATACATAAAAGCTATAGGCTAACGCTAACATGCACAATGTGTATTTGTGTGTGACTGTGGCCGGATGTCAGGATTTTCACTGCCTCTTCTTCTTCAATTTAGTTTCACTTCAGTTCCAATGTGGGTATGTGTGCAAGGAGGGATAAGTGGATTCTTATGTGAGCTGACTTGCTAAGTAGTTTTTGGCGATATTTCTGCCAGCCGGATCTTCCTTATTTTTCCCGTTTCTTTCTCCTCTCAGACTCTTTATATTCTGTACATATTTCTTTTAAATTGTTATATAGCTATATATTCATATAGATATGTTTATAATAATTTTGGTACTGTACAAATAAGAAAGCATTTGTTGAGCTGAGCATCATGTTGTGTGTGGATGTGGAGTATAACATTTCATATAGAAGTTTTGATGATGCGTCCGTACCGGCTCCTCTAGGCTTCTGTCTTTCTCCTACTGAAAACTCTGAGTAACCATTATATGAAACTATAAGTTTGCTACAGATGTGCTTCCAACATAACTCGCTTGCTGTTCCTCCGTTCTGTAGGAACTTCAGGATCAATTCATTGTGAAAATCCGGGTGGAATCTCAGGATCACATTTAACATTCTTAGTACACTTATCTCCATTTCTTTCACTGCTCATTTTGCCCCTCTAGATGCTGAGCAGGACCGTTTTAAGCATGATATTTATGTTCTCCTTCCTTTTATGCATGGGAAGTGAAGGATTTTAGACTGTGCAGTGACACTGCAATTTTATATGTTGATATAAGGTAGATTGCCAAGATTGCCATTGACATTTTAACACGACATACTTTCCGCATAAACGAGATGGTTCGAAGATGAGGCAGAAAGAAGTGAAGTGAGTTACACAAAAGAACTGTCTTGAATAGCGGTTTAATCCGTGATGCACTCAAAAATTGCATTTTAAGGAGAAGTGCTAACGACTCGAGCAAATTCAACTCTAGAAATCTGAAAGATTTCATTGGATTTTCAGCACGTATTTGGTTTCCACAACTCGCTTTGATACTGCCGTAAAAAGGGATAATATAGAGCAGGAGAAAGAAGGAAGAGCTTGCTCCTTCAACTCATTAATATTCTTGGTGTCCATTGAACCATAATACTAATCTTACTCAAAACAGCGATACCGTATAACTATAATATAATCAAAGAAAAAAAGTCAGAGTTCATGTTTGCTCCTGACTAAAATTCCAAATTTTCTAGCTTTCTGCACTCCTGTTTATTTTGTATTCCACAAGATTAAGCAGGTCACATCTTCTTATGTTTCTTCTTCAAAAGGACTCACTTGAGTGAGACAGTAATTTCCTAAAATTACTTCATTTTACATGTAGTCTCTAATTGTTATTCCTTTCAGGTGCGAGGAGCGAGGACTGTCCCGCAAGTATATCATTGAATGTGTCAAAGCCTCGTTGCAAAGGTTGCAGCTGGAGTACATTGACGTAGTCATCATCCATCGTGTGGATTCCAGTTGCCCTATGGAAGGTACAGTCTTATTCCTCTTTTTGTTTTGTAAAGTTTACCACCACGATCACCCACAATAGTGTAATATATTTCAAATTAAGGTTTAAAATATTTATGGAACGACCCAAAGACAGTTAAACGAGCTAACAGCTTAGAAACACTGGGACGTAATTGACTTTAAAATAAAATATTGCTCAGTTGGGCATACAACACTGGACGAAGTATCCATTTCTTATGAAAACGAGAAGAAATGTATAGGCAAGCTACGGAAAGTCATACTATATATAATGCAATTTAGAAGCTCAAGTGCTATTTTATCATTCTTCCTTCCCGTTTTCTTGTCGTCTATCCGAAAGCAGCCATTTTTATACTGTTCGATGTTCATATGAAAATGACAAAAAATACTTGAGAAAATGCGTGGTTTCATTGTTTCTTTGGTTTGTAAAATGGATCGAGAAGACAGCATTTAAAAAATTCATGTTATTATGACTATCTCATTACTAGTGATAAAAATAACTTTTCTTCTTGTCATTTCACTAATGCACTTAAAGTCTGGGCTAGGCCACATAGTGAGCAAATTGTCAGAGCAGTACATATATAGGCTTCAATGTTTGAATGCTATTTCTCACGTAGGAGCCCTGGGACCAATATTTCTGTCTGTTTGTACTTATGTATGTATACAACTGTATGCTGGAGGACTTTTGAGAACACAAACCATTTAACAATTTAGGTTAATAACATAGTTATACCTTGTCTGGAGTGTGTATGTAGTATGTACACCATTGTATAGGAAAAGAGAAGGAATAATTTTACAACAGTTACATTCATAAGTTTTAGGTGTAAGTGTAGGTATAAAAGAACCTTCTTCTTACTAGATTCTTTCTGTAAATGGAATTGCAAATGAAACTAAGAAATTTTGTAGAAATAAACAGTATGATTATTTCATTTTGTGGATTCTGCAGTTGGGAACGTGGTAGGAAAGGTAGAGAAAGTAAACGGCATCCCATTTACTTACTTTTTCCATTTCATTTCTCTCACCGTCAAGAAAGAAAAGGCATGAAAAGGGATGTGCGTAAGTTCTAGAGTGACTAGGTTATCGCTGCACTTACCTAGGGAATGCGTGTAAGTAGGGTATGCTTTTAAAATGGACTCAAAGGACAAATTCAAATACTTTATTTTTGGAGTACGAACATGTTATTTTATTATATTTGCGGATGTAGATATTACAAACAATAAAAATTAAAAACTTCAAGAAAAATTCAGAGAGGCTGTATTAAAAAGTAGTGTCGTCGCAGAATTTTCAAAGAAAAAAACTGCTTAAGCAAACATATATTTAATTGTATTGTCTGTTGGAATCTACTTAACGTTTATTTATGCATGTATTACAGAAATTGTACGAGCCATGACGCAAGTGA
>JAANSM010000618.1:0-25650 GCA_036850725.1 Orchesella villosa | reverse complement strand
TTTTTTGTTCAAACTATAACTCATCCAGGCTGTTATTTTTATTACCTGAGCCTTGTACTCGTACAGTAGATAAGCACGACGAGATTTAATTGTATATGGTAAAGGAACAAACATCGTATTATACGTGTTATATTTATTTATTTACAGTATCATTAACAGACTTGGCCAAGTAAAGGATGATGAGGGTTTAATTTTTAACGATTTAAGTTTCTCTATTTTCTTTTGACCACTTCTCATATACACACATGGCTTTAATATTTCAAACATTTTCTTTCTGGTATGGTTTCAACCGTCTCATGAAGCTGTGCACATTGCACATTCAATAGTTTAATATTTATAAATTCAAAGGGTATTATCGTCCGCTTTTTTGTGCGCTCACGAAATGCCAAGTTATTTTTCGACTCGGTATAGTACTTCCAACAGCTCCGCTGCCTCCTCCTTTCACAGTTTCATGCGACATGAAATTTTGACGTGCTCGCCTTTTCCCATAAGTTATGACGTTTTGTTATGCACCACTCAAGTCGGGAGAAAAACAACACGTTTGTTAGTCATGATAGCCGGAACGGAACCACTGCTTTACTTGTGAAGTTGAAATATATATAAACCTCCGTCATTCGTATAATATTTGTTTTCGTTGCTGCCAACTTTAATCAATTTTAATGATTACTCAAATCTGAATTGTCAGTGTTGTCAATCAATCGTGAACCAGGTAATAATTATTATTATTACGAAATCAGATTATTATTAGAGTCCAAACGCCCCTTTCAGCAGCTATAGCCTCATCAAATATATGGTTCACGTAAACATTTTTTTCGCGTGTACAACATGTTTTCCTCTTTTGTAAATTGAACTTTAATAGAATAATGTACAAGCTTTCAACTTTTATTTTGCAATCATTATTAGTTTTGAATGTCGAGTTCGTTTTTTATTAATCGGTTTGTCAGTTTGCAAGGTTCTAAAAAATTGCAAAACAATGTCGTTTTTCTATTTTTTGCAATGGTTTATACGAAAAGAGGAACTTTACTCAAGGTTTATCGATCGATCGTTTGAAAAATCTTTGTTTCGTCAGCTTCGTATATTTAAATAATGTCAAAGACAGATACATGTAAGTACAAGAAGTTATCTATGCAACTAAATACATCATCTAGTTCTAGTATTTTGTTCCATTTTAGCCGAATTTCTCATGGGGGTGTAACGCAATGCGTTTCTTGTATCCACCAAAAAAAGTTTTTTTAAGCAGAAGGTTGTAAAACATGATGACTGAAGAGTCGAGTGCCTGCAACAACAAAGTAAAGTAGCTATCAATAAAATAGATAGAGAGGTAAGAAAATACGAAATACGTAGAGCAAGAGATGTTGGAGCCTAATAGAGAATGATGTGATAGCTATATAGTGGTTTAGTTTATTCAAGTCGGCCTAGTTTTTCGAGGGAGGACAGTGAACTGCTGCTTACTTCTTTACCCTATACTATATAATGCACTGTTTTGTTGCTTGTATATGCGAATCAAGCTCAAGTGAGTGAGATGCGTTGAAACTTAGTCTTGCAATGAACGAGTAGTGGTAATGCTGAAGTAAACTTTTGCAAAAAAAAAGCTATCCAATATAGTATAGTATATGCATGCATGGATAAAAGCTCTGTGTATAGTTCCATTGAATGTTGCATAATTCACACGAATGAATACTATATTGCAATATTCTAGTGAATCTCATGTGAATTTGATGATGTACTCTCCTCCCTGTTATGAGTATCAATGCTGAGTGCTCATAAAGTATATTTAGGTATCGTGTTACAAGTGTTTGGTTTGAAAGGACATTCTGATGCTTACATACAGCCAGATGTAGTAGCTCGCTGTCTTATGGTGTATGGAATCTTTTCTCACAATGTTTCTGACATTATACAGCATTTCAGTGATGTGATATGTCATGCCCAACTGCAGTCAACTTGAATTTCAAGCGTTTCTTTGAAGTTGTAAAATTGAAACATTTAACAAACCTGAAAAATATCAAACCTTTTGGCTCCGTTTATTCTGAATTGTTTTTTTTTGTATGTGACCCAGTTGCTCTTGTTTATGCACTTGGTATTTATCAGTCGCAACAAATCAAAAGGGTTTGACAAATTTTCCAGTGTTACAAATCAGACAAGTGTATGGCTGACTAATGGAGTTTTGTGATTTGTAGGAAATGTTTTTTTTACGTAGATAGAGTTCATAAACACGTAGGTTTGCTGGTGTGCGTTCACACAGCACTAACATTTCTTTCTGGCTCAAGAGCTCATCTTCATGGATGGATTGATGGTGGAAGAAGCAGTATTTTAGGTTCCTTCCTGTCGTCTTCATCTTCATGATGACGATGACTACGACGTGACATGTAGGAAATGCGGATGAGCGGGTTTTGTGCACAAAAGATACACAACACATTTATATTATTTATATACGGATGAGTAAAAGTATTAAAGGCTGTATGCTTCGTTACTTTTAAAGCTGCACGACCTCTACTATTCCAGTTAGAGGAGACTTCTAAATCTAATGGTGTACTTGAAGTTTTTGGTATTTTCGTAGCCTAAAAGTACGCATCCAAAGTTATATAATTCTGTCACTACTTAAGTAGACATATCAAAGTAGATTCCTAACCATGTTACATGCACTCATCTATAGACATATATGTACGAAAGTACAAACTGCTCAAGGTTTTCTAGCACTCGGATAGCTAATAAGGGAAGCATGGCAAATGGAGGAAGTTTTTTATTGCAAAATTGTGCTGGGGTCACCTCAACTCAGGAGGAAGAAGCACAATAATTTTTCACAAAGACACCCGCGTTACAATAGACTAAGCAAGCAAAGTTAAAAAATATAAGATAGGCACAAAGGAAAAGTACTTTACTTTTCTGAGGGAACTACGGTTCAACTTTGGCAATATTATTTTGTCACATTGTGGTCTCCCCACAGTATTTGCTGCTTTGCAACAGCAGTATTTTACAGCAAGGGAAGCAGTGAAGCTTGTCGTTTTCCCTCAAATTCTCGAGTGAGCTCCCTAAAAAGCGACGAGAATGATGCTAGGAGCTAAAATTCCTTGCTTGAAATGCTGAAAGAATTCAGATATGGAGCTAGAACGTAGATTTTGGGTTGAATTTAACTTTTATATTCCTTCCATATAATATAAATATTGCTTTCTCTCAGCCTTTTGTATCTATTGAGCCCATGTATTGAGCTTTGTACAGGGAGTATAAGGAATTCCGCTTCCAACAACAAAGCCTTATATATAGCAGGTAGAAAAATTCCAGATCTCCCAATAAGGGTTTGCTGTAAGCTAGGTGAAGGAGTGTGAATTGTTTTATACTTTTATATATATTGTTATGCATGTATTACCTCCAACATCTTATTTTCTCAGTCTCCTTTGCAAACTATTTGCTCTCTTCTTGTTTCCTATTCGTATAATTCATCTTAGTTAACTTTCTTTTGCTATGCACAACTTCTTTGTGTGTGGTCATACAGCCGTAGTTTTCATTCAGAATGGAGAAGCATATGCGGCGTGTAGGATGTCTTGGTGTTTTTGGATCCCGTAGTAATTGGTCTCAGAAGAGACATTAGTTTTGAAGGAAATGTTCGTATAGGCAGATAAAGGATGTGCATACAAAGAGAAGAAAAGTAAGTTGCTTATTTAGTGGATGGTACATATATATATACTCATTTATACAGACATTACATATTGTGTGTGTTTGTTCAATTCATCTTGTCCTATGTGGCCCTCTCCCATACTTAACTCATTGCTCTGATGCAATTTTGCTAGTTACCATCATCACAACCACAACCATCTATGCTCATAGGACTGTAGAATCGGTATATAGTGTTGTTGTATTACGACCATTGCCGGCGTTTGAATTTGAGCATCCAGAAAAGGAGGTCGTATTATGCACAGTGGAATAAAGAATTTGACTCTCAGAGTTTGCTTCAAGTCTCGATTCTCTCTAGAGTGTCGGGCGTAAATAGCTCTGAAATACGAATGGATATTATTACATTTACGCTTCTTGCCACACCACTCCACTATTTGCCATTACGCTGTAAAATAGTGATGGGAATGTGGTAAAAAGCATTGTAACTCGGAGTGAAAGAAAATTGGAGGGCCACAAGAAGATAGAGAGAATGAATAACTTGAAAAGTAGTATATTGCTCTTTGGTGGCGTATTCGTAGTAATCAAAGCCGAACGATACCATTTTATTCCATGGTTGCTTTCTCTTGAATAAACTCGAATTCTATACCATGAAATGAACAAATGAATGTGTCAGTGTGTATATGAGTATATATATGAGTGTGTGTTGGCGAAGAAGGAAACTGAGTGAGATGGCGGTTTTCAATTCGATTCTAGCATTTCTCTCTGGTTAATGTTGTTAGTTTAATGTTCCATTGGGTTTTATGATGTTCATTGCTCTGCAGATTTAACTTTTGATTCATTACAAGTGTTTCCTGACGTAATAAAAGGATTGGGGCATGCATGCCTTGCTAATGCAAATTCCAATGTCTTCCTCTTTCCTCTCGATTCAAGTGTGGTACATGGAAAAATGTACTGTGTTGGCTTTTGTAGCTAGTTAACAAGCACTCTTGTGTCTCTTCGAGTTTAGTTGTTGTGTCGCTTACGAGCTCGTAAGAATGCTACAGGCAGTTTTATCCGAATAGGAAGAAATTTTACTTTCATCAAGCGAACTTTGCTTCATTTTGTTTTATGTACGTAATACTCATTCATTCAAACATGCAATGTTGATTGCCCCTTTAAATTTACACTTTTGCAGTCATTGTTGAGAGAGCTGATTTGTGGCATTAATATAGGCTAATTGCTTGAAATATGCTTTGACAGGAATAATTAACTTCTCGCATGCTGTTTTTGTCACACTGCTATGGCTGGTTGAGTTATTTAAAAAAAATAGCACATAAAATAACATAAATATATACATATAATTTGTGAGAAAAGAAGACTTTTAGTGAGTGACAACACAAGAGAAGTCCCAAGTTTGGTTCAAATCCTTCTTTAAAAGCACTATCGTCGTCACGAACAATTGAGAAAGACATTATGGATTGCATAGTGGAGCATAAAACCAGATTCTTGTAAGTAGGCAAAATATAGTATAGCTTTAGTATTTCTTGTTGAGTTGCAATAAAAAGAAAATGGTGATGAAGATGAACCTGTAATTCGTGTTCAGCCGACAATGCAGTGAAGTAACTGAATAGATGGCAGTGTGTCACTGCTATATTGCAAGCTTGCATTAGTTGTGCTCATCTGATTACTCTTCTTTGGCTGATTGGTTTTTATGTACGACTATTTTCACAGTATAATTCACAGTATTCAGCCAAAACCTCTGCATTTTGGTTTTGGTACAGATCGTTTGTTCGTTGCTGCAGGCAAAAAATGTCCCTGTTACATTTACATATCATTTGCAAACTTTATACTCATTCCGTTTATTCATATAACATGGTTCACAGAGCCACATGGCCTCGCCTAATTCATTTACAAAAGTGGCAGACAGACATCCCCATATTACATATATATATTGCAGATATATTTATATGTAGTAAATTCATATAGCTCACAAAAAGTTTCGAAGATATAGAGAAAAGAAGATTTTCATTGCAGCCTTTTAAGCTCTAACAGCCTTTGACATTTTATTTATATCGATGCTGAACCAGTCTCTGAGTTAGTGAAATGAGAACTACAGAAATCGAACACGATGCTGTTCCTTGTATACTATGCTATATACATAATATGGACAAAGCTAGAGCCTCTCTGGTGAGGATTATCATATCTCATCTTCTTCTTGCACATGTGTATAGATTGTATGCTTCATGGGATTTTATTGACATCATCATTAATAGAAAACCATCATACATATGCATGCAATGCATATTAATGAATAACTTACAATTCGATGGCTAAACTTACTCCATCCATGGAAGTAGTATATAGTAAAAAAAATATACCATGATATATATATATACTCATTCGCTTTTGCCTCGTAAAGAAACAAGGACGACTGGTTTTATGGAATAAATCCAGTTCGCGATTAGAGTAGAGAGTGCAGTTAGCTTCTTTCTCTATTCTCATCACTTACGCAATCTCATCCTCCTTTGTGTCATGCTCATTTCATTTGATGCAAACAAAAATCTTTTCCATTTTACTATGTTTTCGTGAAAAAGGAATTGAGATTCCATTTTGTTGAAATACAACTGGAATGATGATGCTATATCGTGTTTGAAACGATAGCACCATAGAGCAAAAAGGTTTTTATTTATCTTTCAGGCATTGTATTGACGGTTTTTTGTTTCAAGCTCTGTTGGAGCGGATTTTATTACTTGTCGTCGTGAGGAAAGAGGATGGATGGAGCAAGGAGCAGACTGGTTCACTATTCTTTAGCTTTGATTTTCCACTATGTAAATGGAAATGGCAAGTAATAAATTTTGTTGAGGAGCTTAAAGTAAAAAAGAAAATACAGCAAACAAATGACTCTATACGTATCTCGACGAGCCTAAGCTCGACCTCCTACACAGGTCTGTATCTGGAAGCAATAAGATATAGACAAGCTAAGCCCGGGTGTGTACCACTGAGAATGCCAGATGAAGCGAAGGTTTTCGGAATATTACTCTTTTTGTACTAAAATCAAGGGCTAGCATCACACTTTAGTTTTAACTGCTATAGCTTTTCCGAAGGCAATGGTTTAGGATATGTTGATGACGAATTTATATTCAATAACCTTGAGATGTCCTTCCTATCAGATAAACTTATATTTGGAGTCAATATGAAGTGTTATATTTTGGTTTGAACAGATTGCTTTTATGCTAAGCGCTTGTTTATTTCTCTGACAAAGTAAGTAATATACAGGGTTATGGAAGAGGATTTGTTTTGTGTGTCGTGGTTTTAGCAGAAGTGCATTAATATTTTCAGCTGCTATATGTGGTACTTTTCGATATTTGCACTATTAATTTTCAAGATTGTTTTTGTACATAGCAAAAGCAAAGTAGTTGTGTTTGTTCATGTTTTCATATGCAGGCATGCATGCTGACGAGCAAAGGAGTGGAAAAGGTGCCCAAACTGCATGGTAAATTTGGAAGTTTATTGATGAGCGCACTTGAACACATCAATTTTCCCAAAGAAAAATGCCGGTTTCCTATTAACAATTGTACAGAACATGAGTATAGGGCTCTGAGCAAGTATTACAGAATCCATAATTTAGAAGCAGACAACTGCATCGATTTAACAAGTTTCGCCTATGTAATTTTCCTTCTGACGTCAATTCCATGGAGAGAACTTGAATCAACAAAAGTATTATGCAGAGTTTGAGAACTTTGAAGAAGGATTTCATAGTTCCTCCCTCACTACATCACCGCTACAACCACAATTCGGCACGGACTGATGAGAAACTGTGTTGAATTGTCTGACGAAATTGGAAAAGTTTTCTGGGTGAAGTATCTATCTACATAGGTCGGGTTGAAATTGGGTGTAAAATCTGAAGTTAATGAAAACAATTAAAATGTAGGACCAAGTTATTTTTAGCAATTGATTAAATTGTTAGTAAATTTCTCAATAGTGGGTTTCTAGTGTTGATTTTAAATGTTAGAGACGAACAATATAATAACAACTTAAGCAACGCTTTAATTCAAGATAAACATACATATATACGAGGCTGACTGCTCAGTCAATCATAAATAAAATCACATAGAGTACCTATTTTAAGCTATTTCATACTTGCCTACTTCATAATTAATTTTCAAGACAAAAACTAGTTTCTCATATGTGTGTAGTACACACATACTGTGTACTATATGATGTGAAGAGTCCAACACTCGATGTTCACTCAAACAGATAAAATTAATTAGCATGCAAACTTGAAATTCAATTGTAGCCTAGTCTAGCCATAGTCTGCAATTTCTCAAATGTGACTACAAAAACATCCTACGTTACATAGCGAAACGACTTGTACACATATTATATAGAGGTAGTACAGACATTGCATGTTTTCCGACCGGCCGGTGCAGAACATATAACACGTTTTGTATAATATGGATATGTATTCAGCTAGATTGTAGATAGTAAAGGTAAAATTTTCCTTTGTTTTGGATTTGCAAATAATCAGTGTACTTATAGTCTGCTTCCCGTTCAAATTACATTGATAGAGTTTACAGTTGATGGAGCTTGTACGTAACTAGTCAAGCGATGCAAAGTTGATGGTCTATATTTAGTTGCTTAACTCATCTAATTTCAAATGTAGTGATGGCTGTCATGAATTTTTAACTTGTGTCTTCACTTCACTGAAAACAAGATAAGATTGAAGAATAATCACTCAGACAATCTTTACCTCATGCAGAGTGGTGATGTAGCAGTGGACAAAATTAAAGAGAAACAAATTTGAATGTTTTGTGCCTCCCTCAACATTTATATTTATTCGTAAAAACCACGTGCATTATTTTCATGGGAGAACTTTAAAATTTACGATCTAAGCACATTATGTATACAAGTTTGAAATTAGATTATGTAGGTAGGTACATATTGCTCATTACTTTTATGACAAAAATATCGTCGTGTGCCGTGCTCATGTAATGTGGATGCATGCTATAGATAGGCTTTTTGATTTATTTTACTCTTTTAGAAGTTGGAATATTTAAGCAGTTAAGCGAACTTGACTGCTCCTAATGTGGTGAATTTCACGATGGCTTCTAATAGAATAAATACTTCTATTCTGAGGAGTCATGTTGGTGAATGCATATCTAAAAGGCTGTATTCGCTTTACAAGCACATGCAAACAAGTATTTTCATTTCCATAAAAATTACATTTTCTCTTTTTAGCTGTCATGAATTTCTAATAATATGCTTTATGCAAATTTTATGGTGCAAGATTTACGAGTGAGTCTGCCATTTCATGCGGCTCTTATATGTGTTGGGGCAACATGTCATGGTATTGTTTGCCTGGTGCAATATGCATAAAATTATGCGTTACTTTATATTTTTCTCGTATATAACAATACGACTTGTTATACTTACCATTACCATTGTTCTGCTGCTGTAGACCATTTAAGTGAATCATTCTTTTTATTCCTTGTAGACGGATTCATAAGAATGGTTAAGTTGCTGTCCACATTGACCGCCACTTTTTATGTATACATATATAGCAAAGTATTATAACTATATGTATATATGTCATACGAATATGGCTTACATCTCCATACCACACACAAGTATTACTTTGAAATAAAACTTGTAAACTTGTGTAGGCTCAGTCTTTATTTGAAAAAAAGCATGAGTACAAATCGTACTAAAGGCTTGAGATGAAATCAGTGCCGGAAAGCATAAATGGTCAATTTTTCACCATTTTCTTAACATAAAGATCGTGCTGTATTTATGAGTAATACCCCAGTTTTCATAAAGGCTATAAATTGTGCGATTGCACACTACATGCGCACTCCACAAATAATAAGAGAACACGAAATAGTGTTTGTGTGATTTGTAAGCTGAGGTAGAAGCAATCATTTTTTGTTCTATCTCTTCGAAAATATCTTACACGCAACCACCGCATGTTTTACTGCATAAGTAGTATATATATGAGCTTACAATCAAGCAGCCAGTGAGTTGGTGGCATATCATTGTTTCAATTGAAAAAAAAATGTGTGAGTAAAATTGCGAGTTGTGATCTAAGATGTAAGTACACACATAAGAATGTTTTTACGCATACTCTATAAACTATTTTTTCGCATTGCTAGATTCATTTTATTGACATATCTCAAACATTAAAATTGAGATGATAGTAATTGTGAAGTAACCTTTAACTGCTTGTGATGGAACAATGAAGCTGAAAGTCCTATCTTTATTCTTGAAGAGTAACCCATGTCCCTACTTCTTACTTACAGAGTCCATTTTTATTTGCTTGGGCTTAACTTTTAACACCTTTGGTTGAAGGTGCGTAAAGAATTGAGATTTCCTTGGAATGAAGTGAGAAAAATCTACGTCCATACCATATAACTTGTATGTCAATCACATCTTGTGATGTATGAAAACTCTTTGCAATCAAAGTATCATGCAGTGCATCAGCAACACGAATGGAGGAATGGCTGAAGCATAAAAGATCTGTACAATTGTATACTCATGTACTGACCGCAGCTCATCTAGCATATTTATCATTATAGAAGTCACTTTCGACTTTTTTTTTGTGCTGGAGGGAGTATTTAGGATTGAAGAAATTACTGTTTTTCTATCGTTTTATCTTATGACGACCCACGATAATGATCAAAGTCAAAATTGGTACACTCTATCTAAATCGAATGGTTTTGATATGACAGACAATAAAGGATTTTTAAATTACGTTTGTTTTCTTTAATAGTTTGAAAAGTAGCGAGGCATGACCATGTTTTGGGCATTTTTTTTTTCTTTGGGTTTTGATTTTCATTTCAAGTAATTGCTGTTCTCTGTATGTAACCTTTAAACATAAAATCTAGCCAACCATCAAATTATCTCACTATATATTCGGTTCAAGTGAAAATACAAAATGAATCATAATTTATAAGCAAGCTTCAACAACACAAAGCACTGCAAGCTTACTTATATGCGAACAAGCATATTATACGTAATATAACACATGTACCATGATGATCCTTTTCGTTATTTAGTAAATAAATCTTGCTCTATTTTTTACCCTGTGTTCCACACCATACTTAACGAGATTTAACTTCCACAGGGGTTTTGTTTATTCCACTTGACTGACTTTAGGTCACTTTTCTATTTTTCGTTGCAACCCACTGGAAACAAAGAAAAGTAATGACGTGATGCGTTATGTTACTATACAAAAAGAACGGAAGAAACAAGCAAAACAAGTTAAAACTATCAGATTTCGTTTGTTTCGGGATGCAATATGATGATGTACATATGATTTTGTAAAGTACAAAAACAGTAAAAAGTAGTTCTTTTACAAAGACCCCATCTGTAAGGTCCGATACATGAGAAACGGAGAGGCTTAAAAGTAATTTGAAGTAAGTGTTTGGTTGTAAGCCTTTTCTACTTTGGGTTTCTTTTTTGGTGAGACGGAGTCATGCTTCAAGGTTTCTTGTAATTGCCAGAAAGTCAGGCGACTAAACATATATGATTGCTTCGAACTACCAATGTCAAACAAAGACAAACTATGGTATAGTGGTTTTACAATACCAGCTACATAAAAAATATATATACTGCATGTGTAGGTAGAGATAACTGCATACATATTATAGCTAAGCGTAGAAACCGGATTTTAGAGTCATAAGTCATGATGAATGACTAAAGTGGTATTGCATGTTAGAATATATCAAAAACACCGGCTGTCTAAATCCTATGATATGTGGACTGTTGTACACACACGGGTTGTGTGATGGCAATTTCCTTTTGCACTCGAAATCCCCATAAAAATGCATTATGTGCTTTGGCTCACCTTGTTTTGACCTTAAAATCAGGAATAAAAACCAAACATATGATCTTATGGATACATGCTATACATACACATGTTTTACACTAGATATGAAGGTCAAAATGTTTTACAACTGGCTGCACTTCTTTATTCCTAGAAATGAAATTTCAGCACACTTTTTCTTATGTGTATATCTGTCTGTTGTTGTGACATATAGTTAATTATACCTGTCATTTTTGTTATTTTTTTATGAAAATGGATATTGGCCAACTCGGGCCGGCAAAGGAAATGACCACGGTGCTGGACTGGACCTGTATGACTCTGAGTCACCAGAGCTGTCAGCGACAGTTCGCTCGGTGTCACTCCATTTGGAACAATGCTTAAGAGCAGCTAAGAAAGCTCATTTGAGCTGTGGCGAAGTGCTCCTTCCACCTGATCTCTTGACCCGTGTTGCTCGTGATATCATTCGCATGGCTGAAACTGAGCCTTGTGGTCTCCGTGGTGGATTGATTCTCATCAACTTTGAGAATGAAAGTAACAGCTCCGGCCAGAATTCTTCATTGACCTCATCAAACAATAGCCATCGTAAAGATCTTCACTCGTCCAATTCCAGTTTGAACTCAACATCTTCCTCTGGATCCAGTGATAGTGGCTCTACTGCCAGTAGCCAGGGATCCAATTCCAATGCTAGAAATATTGGAAGAGTTCGCTGGGATGCACAGACTGTAACTACTTTTGAATTGCATTTAACGCTTAGAGAAGATCTTGCGCCATGGTATTCTCGTCTGCCACAAATACTCAGGTAAAATTATACTTCCTTTCGTTAACATTCCTTACAAGTATGTAGATCTTTAAGCTGTTTGAACGTACGGGGAATGTCTATATGACTTTGTGCATAATAATAACTAGCATTCTAATTGAACATAGTGTTGCATACAAATACAATGTAAATTTGCAACATTTACCGTCTCATTTGTCTGAGGATATTCGCATATAATTATAGGGGTCATGTGAAAGGCCAGCTCCACTTTCCTCACTAGTTCTGTAGGTTTACTCTCCCACTCATCATCAGCTTTTGCTTCCTTTACTTACAACTCGTAAAAAGTGCATTTAAAATGTGATTTCATATATATCCTTTCCATTCCCGTACTTTGTAGTCGTTCATGTTTACTGTTATCAGAGAACAGAACATGTTGATGCTCTATTAAAGTCCCAGAACATTGTAATTGCAAACTCACTCATAAGCAGATGCTATATAACTTTCTGTATTTGTTGTTTTGCTAATGGAACTATATACAAATGTTATTTGCCAGATTTCTCCTGCCATATTCATAAACTCTTAATAAACATGACAAACATATATATTACTTCATATATGTGTTTGGCACCAACAACGCCAAGAGCAATTTTCTACCAGAGTGTTTTGCTTGCTGTGTGCTGCTAATGAATATAATATCCTGTTGTTTAACAATAAATTAAAATGTTATTACCAGCTCTATATAGTGAGTGGGCTTTATAAATTGAGCTGGATGCAGTACAATAACATGCACATCCCGTTAATGTAAATAGTGTAAAAGGATATTTTAGATGGTATATATTCTTGAATAGAAAAACAAAAGCATATTTATTTCGTGTGCCGGATGCTCATTACGACATTTCAAAATTACAGCAATTGTGAGTGACAAAAGATAAATATACAATTTCAGTCAGGCGGAATTAATACACTTATTTATATAGGTTCATTAAAAAGCGAGAAATTTTGACTAAATGTGATAGTTTTATTGCTTTAGCTATGTGGTAACTAGCATGGATAATGGCTTTGTCAGTCTAGCATTTCATAAAATGTCGGTTCGGTACTAGAGGAAAAATACTTTGCCAGAATTTCACAAGAAAGGGAGCTCTCTACAGCAAGAGTATTAAGTATTTTTTATATTGTGTGTAAAGTGATGGTGATGAGATGGCAATATATAGCGAACCATGATTTGTATACGAGAGAAGAGAAGCCCTGTCTTGTCTCTCGTTACTTATTGTGTTTAATGGAAAGGGGGTTTCTCTTCTCATATCTTTGATAGTAAGTACTGTCAATTTTAATGAGAAAATGATGTGGATTCATGTCCTCTCAATTAAATTATTGCTGACATCCCTTCTAGCACAATATTTTTTGGCCGTTCTCTTCTTCTCCACTATCAGTCAGGATTTGTGTTAGTAGAAGCCAGCAGCATAGCAGCGGTAGTTTTGCCAGTCATCAGCTAGTGTCGTTGCATTGTTGGTTGTATGGCACAGCATATACAAGTAACAGTTGGTGTGGATTAATGGGCGTATAATAAAAAAGAATCCTCAAGTGGACATTGTTCATCTTGAGATTGGTGGTAGAATATGTTTGCTTTTCCTTCAATTGTAGTTTCATTTCTCATCATTAACATAAGTATTACCTGCCCTACTACAAGCTCAAGCCCAGAAGCACGTACCACACATCTACATGACAAATAGGGATAGCCTTGTACATTGAGTAAGTGGTTAGCTTTCGTTGCTAGCTTAAAAAGGATGAATTTATGCTGCTGCTCATATATTCATACACTCCTCATCCAATATTTACGACATACAACTCTTTGAAACTTGATGCATAATCCAACATTACCATTAGGTGAACTGGCACTCCAAGTTTTCTCAATATTCTCATGTACAATGGACTGCACTGGTCATTTTAATTAATTAATTATATTCAAGCTTATAAAATCTCTATGAATAACACGTCACTCTGCACAATTGTATGTGTTATACAATGCAACATGCAACCAAGAGGATGATGATGGGCTGCAATTGCAACATTCATTTTCTTTAGTGGTTTCACACAAGACAATTATTGTTAAAATGTTTCATGAAATAATGACGGCAATAATGCATGGTTGTACATTCCTTTCTCTCTATCGCATCTAAATCTTCATTTCAAAATGAAAAAGAAGTAGAACTAGATCAAGATGGATTTCGTTGACTCAATTAATTTAGTAGCCCCGTCATCATGTTCTTACAACGGTAGCGTTAGAATTGTCCTCCCCCGTTGGAATGACATTCTTAGTAGATAATAAGAAACAATCACACTTGTCTTGAAGAGCAAGTTATTCTTTTCAAGCTAACAAGTTTAAATTTGTGATATAGGGGCAATATAATCAATGCTAATAATAATTAATATTCACTTTCTTTATTTTGTTTTTGTCTACAGGAACTTAACCAAAGGTGGAACGATTGTTGTCAGTCCAGCTTACACAATCGCCAAGAAGAAGTTGTACCGGTCCCATTAGTCTCTTAAAGCCGTTTGCTGTTGATGCCCTTTTGCTATTTACTCCACTCGCGTCGTTTCCAACGCTCGTTTTTTCGTCCTCTTGTATCCCCCCATACGTCATCGTCATCTCAAACAAACCCTTTTGTTTCTACCAAGAAGGTTTTCGACCAAAGAAGAGCCAACAACACATCCCAACTGATCAAGTAACGTATTGTCTTTTGAGTGAGCGTTTTTTTCAGAAGACTTTGCAGGAATGAATTTAAGTATCGTTTATAGTCTGTAAGAAATACAAGAATCAGCCGGTGGCATATTTGCAATGATTTACTTGAACAATTGGAATTACCTGTTAATGGACACATCCAAATCAATATATATATATATATATATATATATAATATTCAATATATGCTAATAATTAGTATGGTATACAACTCATCGTTAAAAAAACTACTACTCTCTCAAATATACATATAAAAAAATATGGATGAGATGCAATGGTAAATATTCTTTACAAATCCGTTTAAACAACCAAAAAATCGTCTAGTATTTTAAATCGTCAGTCCAGTGAGTGCGATATATTTCCATTAAATTAGTCTGTTTTGTATATATATGAAGAAGGAGAAGAAGAAATGAAATCACATGTCTTTCATAAGCCAGGAGAAGGAAGAATTTAAAAGATGCTTGAAGTTAAAGGGAAAAATATATAATTTATGAATTTATATCTGGCATGTCTCACCAACTATCATTCATTTATGTATGATTGAATGGTGACATGCTCATCCATCATGAAAAGTACACGACCACGACGTAAGTAAGGATATTATTGTTTGAAGGAAATAATTTTGTTGAGTTCTTTAATATATGTATATTTGGTTTAATAAACAAAACACCACATTAGTCGTTGTTTATGGGTTTGCCATTTACATACACACATACATAAAACACCAAACATTTAAAAAATGTTGAATGTGGAACAACATCGCCCAGTTTTTTTTGGAATTTGGATGTAGTCATCGTATGCATGGGACTACAAAAATGATAAAACAGTATGTAAAATGTACACATTTGTTGATCGCTACCGTACCGTTTCCTAATTATAAGGTTTTTAGTTTTACATAAATCGCATTTTCTACCAACTATCGACAAATAAGAAGCAATTTACTAATTTAGTTGGTATCGGTTTACATTTATTTACTACTAATATAATAATCACGTAACAAAAAAACGGCAATTCAAAAGTGAGCAATTTTTACCTAGTACACTGATTTTTTATATTTAAGTTTTTGATAAGTTTCACATCATCATAATTAGTACCACAATTACCTTTAATAAAACCAGTCAGAAAACAAAACAAAAAAGCTAACGTAATTCCAGTCATCTTTCAAATTTGAGTTAGGAAAGGAAAAGAAATTGTCGACATGTGTTGAATATCACTTTCTCTCGTTGTTCCACATGTCACTGGCGATGAAAAGAAATGTTTGGAGTAATCTTATGCGCTTTGTAAAAAGGATGGTTATCAAGAATAACCAGTGTATTGTATGATATGATAAAAGTAAAGATTTTTGGTTGTGTAAGTAATGATGGAACCAGCAAAACAAAGTGGCAATACTTGTCATGCTAAAAGTGTTATTTCATGACTTAAGATGATCGATTGATGCATGTGACTTTGGTGGGTTTATATATTATGCTGAATTTAAAAAAGATAGTGATTTGATTAATGGTGATATATACGAATCTAGAACTGGTTTAAAAAAACAAAAATAATTTTTTTCGGTGAATTTTTTGTCAACCCTTCGCTAATAATACGTTTAGATTTCTAATTAAAAAATTAACTAGAATATGATAGGAAATTTTATATTAAATACAAAGCAGACAAGTAAATTTAAAATTAATATTGAAGTCAGGACAAGTTTTTGAAAAGATTTGAAGTTCAGAGAGAAAATGGATGCAGTCAAGTTGATGGATTATAATGGATGGTTATTCAGTAAGGTTGATGAAAAGTGTTTGTCATATAGCACAGTTGCAATCGCAAGTCATCGTGGCTTAACAAAATTAGGTTTGGGATCCTGTTTCATACCAGATATATTTTCATTTCTTCAGTAAGGTTGATGAAAAGTGTTTGTCATATAGCACAGTTGCAATCGCAAGTCATCGTGGCTTAACAAAATTAGGTTTGGGATCCTGTTTCATACCAGATATATTCTCATTTCTTCTTTTGTCAATAAGAAACCCAAAGGAAATCATGAATAGAGATGCTGAGTAATTTAGTTTAATGAAAATTTTCTGACTATAGAAAAAAAAAGCTTTGAAAGCAGTTTCATATTGCACCACATTTCCTCTATTTGCCAATTAAATATCCCTATGAGAAATACATGAGCATTACATACATGTTTAGCATTTGATTTACTCAGTGGGCCACACACTCCCTCACCACAACATTTAATATTGTCAAGAGGACCAGTCAGTCAGTAGGCCAGGACGTTATACACATTATGCTCTGTATTACATTCTGTGTACAAGGTGTGTTGGTATTGTCTATTAGAATTATTATCTTGTGGAAGTTGTAGATCACAATGAATTTAAAGTAAGCTACTTACAATCAGCATGAAGCAGTACATGTTTCGTTTTAATGAATTGAGTTGACACAACTCACGCATGGGAAAATTCTAGATGATGCTAATTCAATGTTGAAATTGTTTGGCAATAAACCACACAACCATATATATTTACAAATTTACAAGTTATACGGTTCTCGTTTCGTTATTGTCCAACTAGCTATCATGTATGTGTGTGTCTCTCCTATTTACAATTTAATAGAATTTGTCAACTCCGCGAATACTTTCCTTAAGTAAATAATAAGCAGCTAATTTTCTAGATTTAAATAATGATCTTTGATCGTTCATAATATCTCTATCCACCGTTTAATGACCAGTGAAATAAGTAGGATTTTAGCTTACATTTACTAAAGCTTCATTTACTTCGCTACCCAAACCATTTTTGAGCAGCTATAAGCGTATCACAATAGTAAAAGAACGTTGATAGTTTGTGGGAAGAAAAAGATGCTAGTTCAAAAAAAATATTGCCGTACTTTGGAGTTTGGAACCAGGAAAAGTGCTAGAAAAGTTGGAGTCTTGAACATATATTATGTTCATGGATTTAGATGGGTTTTTTGTTCCTCATGCTGACCTGTTTGACTTACCCGTACTCTCAAACATAAAATGTTTTACTAAAGATAAAATAAACGTACTACTACAAACCACCTACTTACACTACATTACAAAACTTGATGACCTTAAACAGAATCTACATACAAGATCTCACAGTCATAATTTTATGTTTCAATGGAATAAGTTATCATTCGCAAGAGTAACTTTTCATGAAGTAATATTCGTTATTTCCATACAATGATTCTGTTATGTTGTTGACTTGAATACAACTTTCAATGCAAACGTTTCAAATGATAATACAAAGACTTTGGTTGGTTGGTTTGTACACGTGTGGTGCGAAACCTTTTACCGCACCTCACAATACTTTGACTATTACGTAATGACAAATAAAACATTTTTATGGTCTCTGAACCAAGTACAAGGGAGAAGGTCTAATTTGCATGAAGAAAGATAAAATTTACATTTTGATCCTTCAGTTCCAGCTTCATTTTTTGGGGCATGAGATAGAGTACATACTGCTTGAGGCATATAATTTTTTGTACTAATAATTTAAGACGTGTATCACAGCAATTGAGTTTTCTTTGTCTGTTAATGATTTTCTAAGCAAATAATCCAGTATCTCTTTAATATTTTTTGCAAGTCTTGCAACTTGCAACTATAGTAAAGCTAAAGCATACATATTGTTACTTCTAGGTTAGGGAAAAATCGGTTTAACCATTGAGAAAGTATCAAGCAGATAAATCAATCAGCATCAATGCTTAAAACGAAACATATTGTATGTTGTATACTTGCACATAATATAATTTGATTGATCCGGAGAAAAAATGTTTTGTGAGAAACAAAGACTGGTCACTTATATCTGTGATCTGCTGTACAGAATAAAGAAAATCGTTTTGAGAAAATCACAAACCCTTTTGACATATTAGACATAAAATAATATCTGAATTTATGCGACCTCCATTCCTCCGTGTATTGGCAATGGAAATTTTACTTGAACAACAACTGATATCATTACAATACAATTTACAAATAGTCTACTTAAAATTTGGGCTATATAACAAAACAGCAGGAAGTTATAAAGAGTAAAATTTTACAGAAAAGAAATTTACAATGTATTCCTACTTACACAGAATCAAAAGCATAATCGCGCGTCATCACACATTACATCAACTGTCAAACTGCTATCCAAAATATTCTCTATAAATAATGACCATATTACATTTAGAATTAGGTAATAATCTACATTTTACAAAAACTTACAAGAAATGTGTATTCACAAATCGCAATCCGCAAACAAAAAGTGAATATATACATGAAAAAGTGCTCGCTAAAGCTGTGAAAACAAATCGAAATTTTTGCAATTGATTGAAAGGAGTGACTAAAATATTTGGAGATGTATCGTTAATTTTTAGCTATAATTACTATACACAATCGCGTTCCTTGTAAACAACATAAAAAATAACCATCAACAACACCATTCATGTACACACATTAAATACTGATCTATTTTACAATTTACTTACCTAAAAAATACATATAAATATATGTATATGAATATAAGTAGAATTACTTTGTATAAAAATCAGTAATGTTGATGCCAATATTACTTTATTTACTGCGGAAAACCAAAAATTTAAAATTTCAGTCGTTTTGGGAGTTCCTCCCAAAAACCAAAATACAAATGGATTTGTACGTATTAATATACTTAACTGATATGCTAAGTATACAACTCAGTAGTTTGTAAGTCAGCATTTTGTTTTTTTCAACTGTAAGATTAAGACTATAGAAAAATACAAAAATGGGGTTGTTTGGTATGATGATGGATGCCAGTCAAAAAAATATGAAATCATCGTACGTCAACAGTACGCCTATAAATATACAAAAAGTATGAAGGGTCGATTTAACAAATAATATGGCTTTATGTCCAGTCAGCCGATACCTACCCGTAATCTCAAAAAACACAAAAAACTGATCTTTAAAATAATTTTTTTGTTTGTTAAAATCTAAGGTTTTAAAAACATATATTCAGCTTTGTATACATATAAACAAATATTTATCTACCTAATTGCGCATTTGTAATGTACTTTATATAGTGTGTAGCACTGCTACATATTATATATATATATTATATTATTGTTATAATAGAAAAAAACGACAAAAAATATTATTCTTTAATGTTATTTCTAAGTTTGCAAATACGTTTTTTCTTGCAAAAAAATGAAAGAAAACAGTTGAGTTTCATTAAAACTTTATTTAAATCAAGTTTATTTTGTTCACGTTGTTATACTTGCTTATTTTATTTCTCGTTGTTTTGCATCATGCATTTTCTTTTGCAGTTTTCACGCATCACATATTTATTTTATGGCTTAATAGCATTTTTTATACTTCCGTTGCATATTAATTTTTATATATATTCAATATTTGCTTCATGTAGAAACCTCTATGCAAACACAGAGAACCACGTCTTCGTCCCCTTTTTGTCTTACCGATTGCGAACCACAGCTGCCATTCCAGCTGCTGTCACCAATTATAGTAACTCATGTGGGTGAATGGTGCAAGTGCAGCCGTGAAAGAACATTTTTTACGTACTTTCGTTTCTATTTTTTGTATAAAATGGAAGAATCCTGATAAATGTAAAGGTTTCATTTGGGAAAACAAAATGTGTTTTGAGCAGAAAAGGTTGTTATGTAATGGTCCGGTTGGAGAACTTTGTATTCTTCCAGTTTACCAACTAAATGAAAATATACCTAAGTATTTATGCAAGAATGAATATTGAATGTTTGGAAAGTATGAACGAATTCAGTGTTGATCTGTTCATTCCAGTCGCAATCACTGGTTCTGGTGATATTGCTTTAAGGAGAGGACGAACGATAGGCCGTAAAAGAAGACCTACAACAGTTTGAGCATACACGTTTCACTTTACCTACGCACACATTCTGTCTCTCCCCCTCTTTCTGTATTCTCTCTCTTGTTATATTGTGTATAAAAATTTAGCTTCATCTATTTTTCACAGGAGAATTTAACGCTGTTACCTTCATTCTTATTCAATTTCGGTTTTTCTCCCCCTCTCTCTCTATTCTCTCTCTTGTTATATTGTGTATAAAAATTTAGCTTCATCTATTTTTCACAGGAGAATTTAACGCTGTTACCTTCATTCTTATTCAATTTCGGTTTGGCAACTTTCCAGAGAAAACAACGCTGCTTGACTACTGAATGAATCTGAGCTGTCTAAAAAAGCTCTAGTTTGCTCTCAACCATTTTCCCCTACTCCATTCTACGGATACATTTGCTACTGGGAAAGAGGAGATGAGTGAGTTGAAGCCATATCGATTCCAGTATCTTTCGTAGCTTATGTAAACCACACACACACATATACGGCAGTTACTGGGGAGTAAAGATAGAGAGAGGAAGAGCCAGCAAAAGCTCAGAGCACTCCAGTCTCACAAACCTTTATCCTACTCAACATTTCCATTTCCCATATTAATGTACTTTCTTTTTTTCACTTTTCTTGTACCACTGACTTGACTTTACCGTCGTCGTTCACGGCCTACCTAAATGCCAGTTTACTGAATTCAATGAGTTGACTAAAGCCGTGCAGAGAGAGAGAGAGAGAGAGTTCTAGTACAGGAAACAGTGGGAGTAGTAGTGAAGCAGAACTGAGAGCAGGCAGATAGATAAAGATTCTCCAGCCAGCTAGAATGGATTTCCATTGCAAATTACCATATATACCATCTCTCGGTTGGGAATTCGTGTAATGTTTCCCGTCTGTCGTATTCCACTGGAAGAAAAAATACTTGAATGTTCACTTTCGGTTTGAAAAGTCTCTGAATAATTTTTTTGTTTCAAATCTTTTCCAACTCAGTTTAAATAACTAACTCCCCATAGAAAGAATGCTAATCGATTCAGCGAGGAACGAAATGTAGATGAGTCAAATTAGTTGAGCATTGACAAAGTTTTGTTTGTTATAATATGAGCAAGCAGGGATTCACGTTATAAATTGTCGCTCGTTTTTAGGGAGTATAGCAGCGTACACCCAAATAGATTTTCATTGTAAATTGTAAATGCGAAAGATTGTGGTGAATTCCCATATTACTCCTGTCAGTGGTAGAACGCTAATCTCATTTTGGTTTTGTCCGGAACAGATAATAGGTTGCGTCTAATCAAGCACATATAGTAATGTATGCTAAAACTTCCCTCACTACTCACTTCTACCAACACATGATATAGGTTTAAATATCTTTGATCTCTACGAGAAATAAATGGAATGCATGAAGCTGAGAGAAAAATAACTGATTGGGATCTTGTTTACAATTCAACATACAACCATTTCATTATCTTATATGGCATCTAAAAATTAGGTAGTTGATGAAGATATTTTTTTCACAGCCTGAAATTTCTAAACCTAATTCCTGCGGTATCATGAGTACTATTTGGTGGGGTAGCAGGGGAATATGCTTATGACAGTAGAAAGCTCTAACCAAGTCTACATAATCAGATGATATTATCTCACCTCATTCTACCCAATTTCCTTTCGTGTCAGGCATGTCATTATGAATGTTTTACTCATTTGTGTCTCTTCCACTCGGAAAAGAAAACGGTTCTGTTTTTCCCTTACTGTTATAGGTATTTTTGTACATTTCATTTTATGGGATTTATTCACTGGTCCATTTAGTTTCATCTCATTTCATTACGTATGGACTACTCTGTAATTCTATTAACTTTAAGTTAGAATGGTTGGAATGAGCGATCCTACTAAAAGAGTGAGATAGTATAGTGAATAGAAGAATACAAAAGCCAAAAGTTTACTGTTCGCCATTACAATTTTCTTTCAATTGACGTTTTTTTTGTAAGTTTGATATCAGATAACATGAGGAACAGCGAAATATCAGATGGTAGATAGGAACCACTCAAAGTCATATTATTGTACAAAAGCAAACTATACTGCGTATCTCATCAATTTAGAATTGTTCTGGTTCCGTTCGGTGGTATATTAATATAAATCAGTCAACGCCCAAATGGGCTTCCTCTTTCTTTGTGTGACTGAGCGCCACCACCACATCGCCGTGAATGAGCCCCAAAGAGAGATAACATTATCCGCATTTTGACTTTGAATCTATTATTAGAGTCATTCGTTAATTATTTTTCAAGTTAGTACAATGTAATGAATGTGCCGACGTAAATGAGACGTGTACATCTCGTGAATCTGCTGTTGTGCTCTTCGTTTTACTACATATGTAAAATGACTCTGTTGGAATAGACTTTTATGGTGGTAGGTTGGGTATGTACATGTGTGCTGAACAAGCTAACGCTTTGTTTCAGTGATGTGTTACATACAAGAGTGTACCTATAATATACATGCATGTAAGCATGCACTATTTCATATGTATAATGACTACGTTTTCACAGTAAAAAGGTTGAAGAAATAACGAAGGGAGTCGATGACATTTAATGCTTACGGGAAACTCCTCTCTGCCATCTGAGGACAGGATGCAATAATGGCTTTTCTGTGGGTTTTCTTCCCGTTTTGGTTACATTTTCTTCCTCTTTTTATCCATTTTGGGGGCAACCTTGGCTATAATTATTAGCAACCGAAGCTCTATACATCCTTTCCTTAACTTAGTAATGCTTTTTTGCCTTTGTTTTCCTGCTGATATGTGTTTTTAAAATACTGCAGTTATTTTTAAGTTTTACCTTACCTCAACTGGTAAAATTTCATTTTGGTTTGACTTCGTCATCCGGTGATTAATCAATGCAATGGTGTTCTTAAACAACCGCTTTGTGGTATACGACAGTTTCTGACAGTTGTGGATTGTCCTAGGGTGCGGTTGAGGAATTTTTACGACCTATGACGTGAGGTAGGTCGTAGGATTACATGCTTGAATGTTAAAGTAAAAATGTTCTATATATACTACTTGGCCTTCCAGAAGAGAAGTGGGATTCTAATATGAAGCATAGTAGCTCTTTGCCTGTTTGGCTTTTTATGGGGGAAAAGATGTATATATGTTTTGGAAAATCCGGAGCTCTATCGCTGTTATGAGGATAGAATATTAAGTAACAATCATAAAGGGTACCTAAGTTTCACTTGAGGAAACAGTGCTTTAATCAAATCCCGGTCAACCACAACATCCAACAGTTCATAAAACATGGCATTTCATCGGTTCAAAACTCACGCAGAACATCAGAGTTAAAAAGCTCCCCAAACAATTAAAACTGAGCCTATTAATCAAATACACATTAGACATAATATGACATTGGTTTTCAAAGCTTTTCCTAAAGACTCTGCTGCCGTTACTGCTAACCCTGCTCAATACCCACCCTCAAGTTCTCATGCTGCCACTCATTATCAAATTAATTTATTTAAAGTATCATTGCCACTAAACACATATATATATGACGACTTGAACACTCGTGAAAGAGTATAATATATAATTAAAGAAATATTTTTTCGAATAGTTATATGTAAAACTTCGTATTGAAAGTTCTTACGCCAGAAAAGTGTCAAGAACTGAAAAAAAGTAACAATGAAATGTTACACCGTTGATTAACTAAGGTTCAAGTCAGCCGCGTAATTATAATGTACATATATAAGCAAATCATGTATGAAGTTCTGTCCTGTAAATTGGAAAAGTTGCATGAACTAACAAACCTGGTATATTTAATCCTTCGATAATAATGTATTTGTGTACTACAGATAGAACAATAACTGAAATGACGGTCGAATGTTATTATTAATACATATTCATAAGTATATAACTTTTGGTATAAATAGTATATATTATAAATACAAACATGTTTATATGGGATAAATATTAAATCGTGTCAATATGAAATGAAACGAAACTATATAGGTTGTACATATAGATATATCGCTAGCTACAAAAAGTAACTGGGACTGGTATCAATGAACTTTTATTACAAATGAACAAGACTAACTCTCTATTTCTCTCTTTTTCTCATTGTCAGGTTTTATATATGAGACTATACAAGAAGAAGAAAAATGAAATGAAACAAACACTAAAAGTATGATAAAACAAGTTGATTTTTGTGTTAATTTTATATCTTGAGTTGGAACTGAATTCGGAGTCGTTTGGCCCTCCTTCACGTTTGAAGAGGAGCTAACGCTTGTACCCAAGTATGCTTTCATCAGTACTAGGAACGAACTTGTCATGATGAATCTTTGGAAATCTCATCTCACACAGTTTAAAAACAAAATAATACTTGAGTAGGTATGTATGTGTAGTCTTCAGAGCAAAATAAACTCAAATTTACTATTTAAACTAATATTTACTAAAGCTATTACATCTAATAACAGGTTAATTATATAAGACACATCTTTAGAAAAATTTTTCTGGTCGCTTCGCAAAGAGTCAGTTTTTCGTGTGCATATTTCAAATACAGTCTTAAAATATTGTCCAGAGAGAGTGAAGGTGATGATGAGAATGCTACATAAATACATGACAGTGTGAGTGTTTAGGTATGAATGTACTTCACATCGTAGTACTTAGCACCTTCCTCTTTAGAAATCACTCCACAAACAACACTGAAATGCGTATTTTTTTGAAGGAATTTCATGACGATAGTACAGATTGGAATAGAAAGATAATATATTTTACAACGAGAATGCATGCATAGGTTACAAGCTACAAAATATTTGTACGGACGGACTTTTCTCATTTTCATCGTAGTGCTTTTTGTAACCACAAGCTCCTTATCTTATGACATTTTTATTCATTTTTCCTTAATGGAATTTGTGCAAGAGCAAAAATAGCCCACTAATTTACATATAAATTAAACAA
>JAANSM010000617.1:0-25665 GCA_036850725.1 Orchesella villosa | reverse complement strand
TTTTGACAGTTTGTAAAAGTAAAAGATTTCTGGAAAAGGTGAGTTTCCACAAGAACAACCTCTTTTGTAAGTAGTTTTACATTTGAGTAAAACAAGATTAAAATTTTAACTGATAAGACAAAAGGAAACTTAAAACTAGCAATATGATTGCTTTTTTAAATTTCTGATTCTTAATTTTTAAATCCTTTCTGAATGGATGGAGAGAGGCCATTTATATGATTTTTTAAATGACTCAAATTCTTTTGTGTAGACACTCGGAAATATTTGACCTCTTGATATATCGACACTAAAATTAGTTACCACTTGATACCTTACCAACCCAAAATGTCCAACGAGAATCATGTGAGTTACAAACCGATAAAATGGGGAATCGTGAGAATTCACTGTAAAAGCTATTTAAAGTTTGTAAATTGAAGTGTTACTGGTCACATGATAAAGTTTGATGTGTTATTTGTTTTAAGGAGTTTCCTGCTCTTAAAAACGATGCAATTTTGAAAGTTGCTCGTGGCGAAAAGCCGCATAGGATCCCAATATGGATTATGCGTCAGGCTGGCCGGTATTTACCAGGTGAGATTAGTTACACTTAGCAGTGTTGAAAGCTCCTTTGCATTTAACAAAATTATGAGTTCATCAAAGGTATTCTAGTTTTGTAACTGATTTATTATTACTGTTGAATTTAAAAGAATTTCTGGAAATTCGTAAGCATCATGATTTTTTCGAGCTGGTAAATAATCCTGAGTTAGCTGCTGAAGTGACACTTCAGCCGATACGAAGATTTGATTTGGATGCATCCATCATTTTCTCTGATATTCTCGTAATTCCTCAAGCTCTGGGATTGGAAGTGCTAATGAAGCCTGGCATAGTATGTTCATGCTTGTTAATTTTAAATTAATTGGTAATCAAAATGGCAAAAGCGTATTTAATTTTGATAATGTAAATGTTATAACAATATTTAAAGGGCCCCGTCCTTCCAGAGCCATTGCGAGAGCCTGAGGATCTAAAAAGGTTGAACTTTGGGGTTGATGTTTCGGTAAAAACGAAAGGAACCTTGGATGCAATTACGCTCACCCGAAAGTTGCTGGAGGGTAAAGTGCCATTGTTTGGATTTACTGGCGCTCCTGTAAGTAAATTCCATTTAAGTCAAAAGCTTCATATTGAACCTCGTTCTCTGTTGTAATCACTTCCTATGGGTTTCAGTGGACTCTAATGAGTTACATGATTGAAGGGGGAGGAAGTAAAACCTGCCATAAAGCCAAATCTTGGTTGTACAAATATCCCAAAGAATCTGAGCAATTGTTGGAAAACATTTGTGAAATTGTGATCCAATACTTGGTTCTTCAGGTGAAAGCTGGGGCACAGGTAAAATTTCATGTTTCTGAATTTATACGACGTGTATTTTGTTTTAGAAGATAATTTTTGTAATGTAATGTAAATTAACGTTATTTAGCTTCTACAAGTCATTGAATCTCATGCGGAATACTTGTCTCCGGACTCATTTTCAAAGTATTGTTTACCAATATTACGGAAAATCGTGACTGAAACGAATTCCAGACTGAAACTTCAGGGTATCGCGACCGTCCCAATGGTAGTGTTTGCCAAAGGCGGACATTTTGCAATCAACGAACTGAGCAAGAGTGGTTACAGTGTTGTTGGACTGGATTGGACAATCGATCCCAAAGTTGGACGTCAACTTGCGGAGCCAGGCACAGTTCTTCAGGGAAATATGGACCCAGTAGCCCTTTTCGGGGACCCGGTAAATTCATTACCCTTCTTCTTTCATTTAGAAACCTCTAAAATATATTCATATTTAAACTACAAGAAATGTTTTTATTATTATAGGAAACTGTCAAAGCCACTGCCAAAGCGATGATTGAGAAATTTGGGACGGAGAATTACATTTGCAATCTGGGCCATGGAATTTACCCAGAGACGCCAGTAGCTTCTGTCGAAGCCTTTATTGAAACTGTGCATTCCTTCCAGCTCTAATGAATATATTTGTGAAGAGCATCAATTATCAATTTAAACAATGTCTTCCGCCCACATAGTAATTAGGCAATCAGTAAGAATATTCTAATGTGTCTTATATCATATTAAGTGCATTCCAAAACGTGACAAAAAATTGTGTACACGCGTCGTTAGTTATAATCACGCATGACGTAAGCAAATATTTTTGTAGTTCCTATTACTGAAATCTGGTGAAAACTCTCTAGTTAATGAATAAAATATGCTTTAAGCATTCAATTGCATATAATATTTGACTCATGTCGTTAAATATATTTCGCAATTATGTCAAAAGATTTCATTAGGATAATACGATAATATCCAAAAAGATCTTTGTTCATATTTCTTCTGTCATTTGTAGTATCCTGCCAATGAATGAGTTACATTCAAGTGCCCATGTGTGTAGGCTTCACTGTTTTCAGTTTCATACAAAGAAGTTTTCATCCCGCAGCAGCTGCAGGTTCATAACATTATTAGGTCATCGTAATCATCATCATCATGAAGCCAACACTACAATACAATGCACTCATCTCATCACCAAAACATAGCTTGCATTTGCGTATATCTCACTTGCATATATTCTACATATATGTGGAATGGAAATTTGTTCACTTGAGTACAAAGCCGATCATCTAATTCCATGTAAAAAAAACTTGAAATGTCACGGAGTATATATACATGTGCATTTTTTATGGGAACTTATTCATGGTTGGGCATTGCCCCGCATTCTCACCTTTGTTGAAAACAAGGAGGAGCTCAGCACTGTTCTGAGTGTTGGAGAATTTCAATAACAGTTGTACAGATGTGGCATAAGCTTACTTTTACATATGTAACATACTATTCTTCCTTTATAATCTTGATCACACTAAATCCTTTGCAAGCAGGCTTAAGCTTTCTAGCAAAGTTTATGTATGGGATGCAGCCCAACAGCATGGAAAGGTACGCCGCCTAGCTTGCACTCTTATAATATTCTCAAAAAGCTTTTTCCTGCTAGCATTGACATTGCCGAGTAAATGTAAGCAGTCTTCAGAATGGCTTAGCTCATTCATCTTCTCAGAACCAAGAACATTTACACTCCTTTTGATAAGATAAAAAGCCTATAAATTATTTAAAGATGGGTGGAAAAGTTATTCAAAAAATGTAACCTGATAATTTTATTTGAATTTGGGTCAGGGTCATGTGGAATAAAATTCTTTTGAGTAAGACTTTATGGATAAACGCGGTAGGTAGAACTTTGTGGAATTGAGTACCTACTAAAAGTTCATTGTTCTATTGTTCATTCATTTGATTCGGCTTCTGACTTCTAGGTCAATAGCACAAACTCCATTTTTAAATGCTGTTCCAGGGGTCTCATTGACCTTGGGAAATAAATATCTGGTGTAGCCTTCAGTGACCTGGGCTTTGGAAGATAGTTCTCCATTACTATTTTGGTATGGAGCTATTTCCATTTTTTGATGATGTTGAATACTAACTTCCCATTTGTGGGGAACAGTAATCTACAACAAGTTCCAGGGATTGACGATATCTTCCTGTTTGTTATCACAACCACAATCACCAATAGAAATCGGCTAAGCTAGATAGAGAATTTAGTGCAAAGCTAAAAGAATTTAGGTACGTAGGTGCGAAAATGGAGAGGAAAATAAAACTCCGGACTTCTAATCCCTTCATTACATGCAAAATATGCCGAGGATACTTGATAGACGCGACGACGGTGACGGAGTGTCTCCACACGTGTAAGTGTTATACATGTTATCCTTCTGAGTTTCTTTTGTGTTGTAAATTAACATGGGAAATCAGAATCAGGATGAATTATATAAGAATTAAGTTAAGACGTTAAGAAAATCGATTGCGTACAAAGTAAACGTAAGTGTGTAAGTCATAAGGGAAATGAAAAAGAAACAATGTTATTTTTACAGTTTGCAAAAGTTGTTTGGTTAAACACCTGGAAGAAAACAACACTTGTCCAGAATGTGAAATCGTCATTCATCAATCCCATCCTTTGCAATACATCAGCTTTGATAGAACTATGCAAGATATTGTCTACAAGTTGGTTCCGAGTTTGCAAGAAAGTATGACTCAAATTTTACATAGTGAAACAAAGTTTTGTTAGCTCATTTACATATTATTTATGATATTAGGTTTGCGTAACGGTTTGCATAAACTTTGTTTTTCCTTAATTTAGATGAAGCTAGAAGAGAAAGAGAATTTTATAAAATGCGTGGTCTCGCGTGTCCCAAAGACTTTCCTCCGAATATCATGGAACCCGAAACAACAACTGTTACCGAAGAAGCCAAGCATGCAGAATTGGATTACCATCGACTAGATGAGCAGGTTAATGTATGTTTAGAAAGTAAAACGGGACCAATGAAGCCCCTCAAAAGAAAATTTATTAGATGCTCGTCTCTCGCGACAATTAATTTGCTGAAAAAATACCTGGCCAAAAAACTGTACAACAATATGGATAAGTATAAAGATGTGAGTTTGCCATCTCCCATTGTTTTTTAAAATGTAAATGAATCTAAAGTAAACTTGAACTTTCAGTCACTTACTTACGCACTTTTTTTCCAGATTGATATTCTGTGCAATGACGAACTACTGGGGAAGGATCATACCTTGAAATTTGTTCTAGTGACGAGATGGAGATTTAGGGATCCCCCTTTGAAGCTCCAATATCAACCAAAACTCGAAATGTAGGGATAAATATAAATATATTTATGTATATATAAAATATATTTTAAGATGCAAATTTATTATCGGAAATCTTACACGCATGAAATTTTATTTTCTTAGGATATCCGTTCGTTTTCATCCTTAAGCAGGAGATGAATTGGTCGTTTTTTATTTTTAGGTTAGGAAACCTTCGTTATCGCCTTTTTATTTGAAACTGTAGTCAATGAATGTATTAAATGCCGATTGTCTTTGTAATATTTAGCATGTATTTATATGTACAATTGAAGTTTTATTATGGAAAGATGAAAGAGGCCGAGCTTGCCCTCACGCACCATTTTTTAAACGCGTTTAAAATACGTAACTATAACCGTTGAATCAAATGATGAATGAAAAATATTTTAAAAAGGGGAAACCACACTGTATATGCCTGTGAGTAAAACCAATCAATCAACTAGCATATAAAAGAAACTTGTTTTCCGATTAATTTTGATTTTTACCCAAAATCTTTAATAGTGATAGAAAAGAATTGTACTTATCGTTAAACAGATGCCTGAAATAATAATGATTAATGTAGAAAAATCTATTGTTATATTTTTGCGACACTTTATGGTTTTAGTTTTTTTAATGAAAGTTTTATTTTTTATTGGTACTATAAAATGTCCATGTCACAACAAATATCACGATAACTACGTGTATATTGCTCTAAAATGCATGTATACTTACTATAATGCAGTTGTTAAACTATCCTTGTACTTGTTTACTATAGTTGCGGGTATGCTTGATTCAGTTGCGGGTAGCAATGTCCCTATTGTTTTGCAATTTATACTAACAGCTCAATATAGTTTTAACAAATGTATTTAAATCGCTAACATTTATAATAATTCATGTCATCTAATTTGTTAGAGTTACACCTATAAAAGGTATGTTATACTAATTTATAAAAACGAAGCTTGTAAATTTCCTTGTAATAACTGATAGCATGTAGCATGTAACTTTTTTTTAAATATTGGATGTATAATTATATTTAGAGACAACTTAGAATATGTTATCATTTTAACCCTCAATGAAAATAATGAGCTACCGTTCGGAATTGTGGAACAATAAAAATCAATGTGCTACTTACTATATTCTCAAGATTTCATACTTATTATGAAACTTTAATATGCCATTTATTCTGAAATCTTCTCGTCAAATAATTATGCAAATCTGTAACGGGAAACACAATCAGCATAAATTTATTTTCGTTATCAACTGTTGGGGACTGGATTCTGGTTTATATTCTAAATCAAAGCTTCTTTGCGAAGCGGCATGCATAGTGCAAAGGCCCCACACATCTTATGCTTTTGCTTGGAGTATCTTATGTAAATTCAGTCAGTCATACTTGACTTAAGTAAGTCATTCATTTCATGAGCATGCATATATTTTAGTGTTGCATACCATAACAGCTAAACGCTTTTGCTTCCAGATTTCATGCAGTATGCTCAATATCTTGCAGCTGCTCAATATGCAATTGTGAAGTAAATAGAGAGACGAGAGAGTCAATGAGATATCCTTACGTCAAAAAACCTGGCAATATGAAAAGTACCTGTTTACTTGCCCTTCTCACAACAAACCCTACTTTCACTCAGCATTGAATTGTTTTGATGTTGGTTTGGCTAGAATGTCGAACTGGGCATCAAAATAAAGGAGACTGCTATTTAAAAATTAAAAGATCGTGATAAAGTGCACTTCTTTCTTTATTGAAGACAACAATATTTTGTGTAAACTAATAATACAAGTGGTTCCAAGTTTCAACAACGAAATTGATGAAAATGGAAGGGAGCGGAGGAGATAACGTTTCTTCTCACGGGAACCCTTACGACATTAATGGGACAAATTTTATACCTGAAAAGTTCATTAAAAAGATTATTTCTGTAAGATATTCAATATTTTATAGTTGAACCTTAATTAAAAACTGTGAATCTTTTGTAAAGATGTATTTGTTTGTTGTTTGAGTTGATTACATGGTATATTGTTTCCCTTTTGTTTTAGGAATACTCTTTAAACAAGTTGATGGAAACGGAGTCAAGTCTTATCCGACAGATTCAAGACCTTGACTCCGATATGCAGACTTTAGTTTATGAAAACTACAACAAATTCATTTTGGCGACGGACACCATTCGTAAAATGAAGACGGATTTTCGTGAGATGGAAGATAGAATGGCTTTACTATCGAAAAATATCGCTATGATTACAGATAATTCATCCAAAGTTTGCAGCAGTTTAAAGGTGAGTTTTGATATAGTTTAACTTCGTATCAAACCAAGATGAAAGAGTAGAATTCAAATAACTTTTGTAACTAATTATTCTTTAGGAAAAACGTGATAATGTCAGTCGTCTGTCAGGCATCAATGACCTGTTGAAAAAGCTAAAGTTTCTGTTTGAACTACCAAACAAGTTGAAGCAGTTTTGTGAAGATAATAATTATGAAGAGGCTGTCAAATGCTATTTGAATGGGGTAGAGTTTGTCAATGAATTTAAACGATTTCCAAGTTTGGAAGCTATTAAGGTGGATTGTCAACACATTGTGCAACGTATTCGGGATGATCTGTATAAAGATTTCGTTGATGAGGAGGTAAATCAACTTGGATTTAAATTCATTAACATGGTAACTTAGGAAACTAAGTAAAAGTAAAGCTGATTTTTGCTCATTTATTATTATTTTTTCGGTAGAAATCATCTCAAGACTTGACAAGAAATGTGTCGTTACTTCTTTCCCTTGGAGAGTCATCAGCAGGTCTTGGAAAAAGGCTTTTGGACAATGCACAGCCTAAACTGAATGAGAATTTAGAAAGTATCAAAATTGCGGATTCTCCCAACGTAAGCTAATAATAAAGTTGTGATGATTTGCAAGTTACATATTCATTTTCATTTACAAGTTCTAGATTAATTTTCCATTGTGTTAACCTCCTTTTTCCAGGTGCCACTAGAAGAGTTTATGGAACTGGGTTGTGGAATTTTCCTCAGCAATTTGAGCCTTGTCATTGCATCCTTTTCCCAAGCTTTTATTCAAACAACAGAGTATGCATTGAATATCTCTCCTCTTCAAATTTCTGCAGTTTGCAAGAAACAATTTTGTTTTTGATTGAGAAATTATGTCATTTGGAATTCCAGATTGGACGAGACTCTTCGACTTGAATCTCAAGAAACTTTGAAACGTTTTACAACAGAGTTAATGGATAATTTTATGGGGATTATGGAACATCGTTTGACATCTGAAGATGAGCTGAATAACATTCAAGATGCTGAGCAAAGAGATGAGCTGATCAAAGCATTGGATCGTTTGTACCGTCGACTGATGGCAATGGGGACTTTGATGCCGAATACTGATTTTGCACCGTAAGATGCTTCCCTTACCATCCTAAAGTTTAGTTTGTTAAATTGTTAATATTATAATAATATTTAGGTGTGGCCTTGACCTGACATTCCGAGTAACTAAAATGGACGCAGATATGAGTCTACAACGAATTAAAGCATCATTTGAAAAAGCAGCTAAAGACTCAAGTGTGGAGCTCAGCGCTCATCCTGGCTCTATCTCAAGAAATTTTAGGCTCAATTTTGGCTACCCTCGTCCTTCAAATGAAATCTAGTCTCAACAAACTCCAAGAGTTTTGCCGAGCGGATTTACAGTTTGCCCAGAATGTCGACTTTCGGCAGAAAATGGCTGTTGTTAGTGTACGAGAAGGGTTGGTGGTATCCGTCTTCAAGTATTTGGCTGAATTTGGCAAGAATCTCATTCAAGACGAGCAGTACTAGCAACCTAACATGGTTACTATTGGCTAAGCTATACTTGGATATTGAAATTGGGACCGTGGAGTACATGGTCAATTCCGTCGAGACTGAATTTGATATCAGGAGGGAGAAACGGAATTCAAATGTACAAACTGACAAACGTTTCGTCTCTCACAACTGCATTAAATGAGACAGCAAAGGCGTTAGTCAAAGAGTTTGTGTCATGCCAAGGAAACTATATTTCAGAGGTAGTTAGTTACTCATTCCTTCCCGTTCTCAACTTAATATTTTGGGGAAAATAAATTCTCAATTTTTGTATAGCTTTTGAAATCAGCCGTGCTACGTAACGATCTCATGTCAGTTTCCCACGAGCCCAAAGGACCCAGTCAGCAAATGAAACAGGTGATCGAGGTTCTCACCACGTTAGAAAAGCAGGTTGATTCCATCTTCCCAGATTCTGATTCATCTTCCTTTTTAAGGAGTGAGCGCTCATCCGATTCCTCAAGGAGATCACTAAGGTAGACTCTAACTTGTGCTATATAATAATCACAATCAGTACATTTATGGACGAGTGAATAACTAACGTTTTCCATTACCTCAGCACAAATGCTGGGAACAGGGGACCATCAAGACCATCTCTATGGTCACACTTTGACCCAAACATGGCAACAAATATTCAAAAACTATTTTCTGAGCGAGTTGAAATTTTTGGAAATGTAGAGCTCCATAAAAGTGATATCATGATGGCAATTGTTAAAATTGGATTGAGGGTATAACATACAATGAATGTGAATATCGTACAAGATGTATTTGTTTTGTATGCAAATCCTAAGAAAAAATGTATTTTTTCTCATCCATTCCAGGCTTTATTGGAGTGTATGCGACAAAAGACATTGTGTAACTATGGGCTTCATCAAATCCAAGTGGATGTGCTCTATTTACAAATGTACTTATGGAGATTTGTCAACAATGAAAGGTAACAATCTTTTTTAACTCATTTTTAACTTTTTCTGAAAATCTGAAGACTAAAATATCTTTTCTTCATCTCATTTTTAGCTTTTTGTACTCGCTACTGGACGAAATCCTTGCTAGCTCCATTCAGCGTTGTGTCAACCCCACATTGTTGGAGGCTTCCACTGTGGAATCCCTTGCGGAAAAGTGATACACCAAAACAATATGCAATCATTATAAGTAAATGCTAAATAAAATGTAGTGAGATTCACTAGACTTCATGTGAACATTAAAAACTGATTTTACTTCTTTACTGGTGCCTCTTTGTAACGTTTCGTTTACACATGTCACGTATTTATTCTCTTAGGTTATTTGATATTTGGGTATTGATAATTTAATGAGTATTAAAAGTAGGTATGCGGGAAAGAAAATAAACTTATTTTGTGTGCAATATACAAATATATAAACCATTCTAATCTTATTTTAATTATTGGTATCATGTCAAGTGGTGCGAAACTCTGTTCCCCTAGCTCGAGAACAGAATAACGATGAGGATCACGGGAATTTTTGATCCTAGCATAACAAAAAAAGAGAGTAGCAAAGCCACACGTCTGTAATAATAAGTGCATTATCTGGATAAGACATAAGATGACAACAACTCGTGACTTATCCCATTCCTGACGTCTTTCTCATTTCTTAGCATTTCAACTAGAAATGAGTCATCCGATCCCATCAAGGTGTCAGACGTTAAACATCGATGTCATATTTAAGCTGTAATGCAACCTCATATTTTTACCTCCACCACCATTTCATTAGTCCTTATCAAACTGCATATGTATATGGATGTCAGATCATCATAATAGGTATACAATAATCCTTAAAAGATATTATTATTAAAAATATGAGGATGATGGTGTGGATTAGCAATTAATCAACAAAGAATATATCAGTCATTCACCCTCTTCCATTTAAAACTTATCCAGTAAACTGATTGTGAGTTACGTGTGTATTTAGCTCCCACTAATTATTGTTATCTCCTCAATTAAAGGACACACTAAGAATTTAGCGGGTGAGGTTAAAGTACCATGTCTCGAAAACAAAGAGGTGTGTGTCTGCGTATGTGTGGTGTGTTTTCATGTCACATCACATCATATCATCATAATATCATGCCATTTCATCAGGCCAGGCTTGTGAGAGCTCGTTTTCATGCGTTTCTCGGAAGCCCTTTTCTTACCAGAGAAGTCTGCTTATTATGCTTGCTTTGCTCCCTTGCTGTTTGTTGTTAGCTCTATTTTTTCTCTCTCCAACTTTGGTTCTGCTAACTATAATGAATGATGAATATTCAATCAACGAAACACCTGTGGCATATGTGCTTCTGCTACCAGAAAATAATACTCCTTTTTTTCTGCTGGTAGTAAGCAGCATCCATGCATATTATGTGTGTATGTGTGGGATTGGTATTGAAATGGTATGGCACGGCACGACGGTGGTATATGCTCCAGCAGAAGTTCTTCTCTGGTCCTGGCTCTTCTGTTAGGATATATATCCTCTACCAATCTAGCTCGTCCCTGGCTGGATAGATGAATGGGAAAACACGAGGAATTGTAATTCTTTCTATTGCTTGCGGTTTTAATATTTGGTAAGCTAGTGAGAAAATGTGCATTTGAGGATTTAGTGAAAAAGAGCAAGAGCAAGAAGAAGATGATGATGATGAGAATGAGGATTGTATTGAAATATTGGATACACAGAAGGAATTATTAGCTTTTTATTGTTAACTAAATGAACCTGAGCCTTGTTCGTTGCTTATTATGACAATCTCAAATGAAATGAAGCCCAGCATCCTCAACCATCATATTATTTATTAGAGATATAGGCAAACTGTTACATTTTCTGTTTAGAAACATTATCCTATCCTAATGATGTTGTTTGTATTCACAAAACAAGGGCAAATTGTAGGTGGTAGAAGCAAGAGGAAGAAGATGAAGATGGATATTTAAACACTTTTTAATAGCGTAACGAACGAGCCGTCACCTCCAAGCAGACACAGACACACACACACTCATTTTTTTCACCACATGCATATATGCCGTTCCGCAATCGGAAACACGTATTTATTATCAAGTAAAGCTAAGAACTTTGTGTGTGTGTATATGCCACCTAATAGATTTTGATTATGTTGGCACGCCTATTTTCCATGCTGCAATATTGTATCATTATTATACATTTTATATTATAATCGGCATCTCAATCATGTAGCGTATCAGAGGACATGATAGTTTTTCAATATTTCTTGTCACCACTCACTCAACGAGAAAGATGGATTTTATGTATCGAAATGGAATAATATGCAACTGTATGTTAGTTCTTAGCTGATTGAGATTTTTAACAAACCACCTTTATATGCTTACCTTGCTAACATAAAATAGTGTTACAATCTTGTTTCATCTACCCACCTTCAATAATGCTATCCTTTTCACATCCGCTCAGCTTCTAATGTTCTGGAGGAATTGCCGGAAAAGTACGCTCAGTTTCACTCAGAACTCACTCTGCGCTCAGAGTTGCGAAAACAGACACACGTTTTTTTAGTGCATGGTGCTCTTCCACTCTGACAAGTTTTCATTCTTATCCTGGGCATTTTTTTGTGAGAGTCATTTTGTTGAAGTTGAATTTATTTAGGAATTTAAACTAAAATCGAAGATTAAGAAACCAGATATTAAGATAGAAGCCCTTTTGACATTATTGTAGGACATTACTAAAACAATTCTGTCTGGAATATTATTAAGATCGTTTAGGAGTCGCATTGGAATTCGCCGTGAAATGGTAGGTAACCGAGTGGAAGCTACGGTGGAAAAGAAAAAATCAGGTAGTTGGACCCAATGTCGTTGGAAATGGAGAAACCGTGAGTACTGGAGGCTGAGGCCAAATTACCCCATAAAATTAGTCTGCTTTTACTATAATATATTATTGTTATGAAAAAGTACAAAGTTTTGTTAAAAATTGTTTGTATTTTGTTGGGTTTCTTTGCTGTCTCAATTGCTCATTAATTTTAAAATTTTACCATATTGTATCATAGTTGGAAATCCAAGGAACACATACTATTCATCTTGATAGGATCGGATACATAAGCATCAGAAATGGAGCCTTGAGTTTTCCGTTTCCTTTCCTCGTAAACAAAGGAATTGAGGGAGTCATGTTACATATTATAATGTACAGGTAACTTATGTGGTTTGTGACCGTTCTAATGGGCATTACATTGAGTTCACATGCGAAATGTAGAAATGTGCTCGTGAGTTCGTTCACAAACCAGAGTATCTGTAGCAAACCATCATTTTATGACAATCAGCGGTAGCAGTTGGAGTGGAATGGATATGGAGCGTATTGAATGATACCAGAAGAAATAAGCCAAAACCTACCTCTTTTCCTATAGCTTGGGTGGATGATTTACGTCATTTCATAGAAATTGAGATGCACACGTTCTGTCTACCTGCAATCCGGGATATTACATGGCCAATCACAGAAGTTGATATATGCAACCATCATTATTATTATGTAAGTGACTACTGAATGGAATTGATATTGAATGTCATAGGAATATAATTTACCAAGCTGAAATGAAATTATGAAACTCTACTAACTCATGATAACTCAAGAAATAGCAATAAATATGAATGAATATGGATAGACAAAAAATGTTTCACTAAAATTGTGTCTTATTTTTCTCATTCATAAATTTTGCATAAGCATAAAACAACCCATAATTCTTGGTATTAAACCAAATTTTTAGTTTGCTACTTTGATAGACAATTCATCTAAAACTGTTGCGCATGCACGACTAACCACTAGCATCATGATTGCATTAATTTCCGCCACGTGCGCGAGTCGAACGAAGGGCTACTAAATCCAAATCAACCAACCCTTATTTTTCTATTCTTTTTCTCTTCCTTCACTCCAATTTCCTTTCCTTTTAAATGTCAAGTTGAGCATTGATTAATATTTCCATCTCTCTTCATTCATTCATTCTCAACTTCCTTTCTGTCTGTCAAAGGTCGTTAATCCTCATCAATAGCCATTCGATATCAATTAAGATAAATATAACGAGGACACGAAGTTGAGATGAACTAATGTGAATTGATACTTGAACTTAAGATATTTTCAATATTCCAAAAGTATGAGCAGAAACAAAATAGTAAGTTAGTAAGAGTACCTTTCAAATGACCCCATAATTTAAGCACATAATATACATGACTGAGAGAAAGATGCAGATGGTCTCTTAAGGAAAGCCAAACCAACATCATCATCATAATCATCACGTCACCATCCGTTTAGTCTTCTAAAGTAACGTTTTTTCAAAAAATATCACACATGATCCATACCTAAATACTTTTATCTAGCTAAACGTATAAAACTTTGACTGCTAAATGCTAATTGAGTGCTTCCTCAACTACTGGTAATTACTATTATGGCATTTATGTAGATAGATGTCTGTACATAATACTTATGCATATATATATATGTCTGAGTGAGACGATGGTGATAGGAAGGACGGAAAAAATGAATAATATTATTGTGTCCGTCCATGCACTTCATTATACTCATTGATGGGATGACTCATTGTCACTGAGGATGCACCAGGCCAGGCCCCACACTATATTACTCTAACAAGCCACTTACTCAGTAGCTAAAGTCCCTATCTACATACTTTTACAAGCCTTACTACTTACTCTATTTCTATTATTATATGACTGACTGATGATAATATGAATGAATGGGGAAAAAATGACAAGGACCATAAGCAGCAGCTTCATATTGCTATCTTTACATATTATTAGTGCATATAATGAGGGTTTCAGGAGTCAACTCTGTATTAGAGACACAGAGAGAGAGAGAAAAAAACGTCACATTAAGAAAAACTTATTAAAATTGGAGCTGGGAAAAGAAATGCTTATAATATGGAGACTCAATCGACTCAAATGGGAACTATTGAGGTATTACTACTTCTTGGGCAAAGCTGCAGACGTTACAGCATCAGCATCCTTTTTTTTGGCTGAAGTCAACAGGTATTTTGGGTCTGATAATGAGAAACCCTTGATGATGTATTGGATTTGGATATATGCACACCTGAATGTAAATCTACCTTCTTCATATTATTTCGTCCTCAAATTTATGATCCTTATCCCCAATCATCATGATGATATTTATAATAATTTTGGACATTCAAAATGAAATGGTAATTAGTAAAGTTTATGTCTTTTTCATTATCACCATCAAAAGCGAATTGTAGAATAGCCTATATAAATGGGGCCGAGTTGAGGAAGCAGCTCAACAAACAGCAAGCAAGCAGGCAGAGTTCCTGACACAGAAACAATGGGACGGAGAGGGGCTACTGTGCGTCATATTTTGGAATTCACTTACAATTAGCCTTTGTTGAAATTTTGCATTTGTTGTTCACATCCAAAAGTTTACATTTTCTCGGAATTATAAATTATAAAAGTGACAAATTATTCGTTCCCGATTGGCTATTACTCTGCTACAAATTGAGTTGAACTTACTTGACGGATCTTTCAAGTAGCTTCTTTGCTAAGGGGCAGACATCATTCACATCAAATACTTGGTGAGTTTCTTTTCTCTTTATAATTCATTTGATTGCATGAAAACGCGTGTTGATTGACAATATTGAAAATATTTTTCATCTCACCTCGCAATTCCAATTCTAAAAGATTAATCTAGGAATTCCTTCCTTTTTTCAGTTGAAAGACATTTGCATACATATTTATTAGTAGGAGCTCATTTTTTTATCACTTCATCATCATCATCGTCATTATCATAACCACAGAGAGTAGTCCAACTAGAGCCATATATATTATGCAGCTGCATTGCATAATTTGCTAGATGTACACATATACAGACACATCAGACACGTATTCGAAATAAAATAGGAAGGAAAGGAAGGATATCTTTAGTTGGTTAGGTGTATGTTGATATGCAAACACTGTGCTGAATATTCCCACCTCATTTAGATCCCATTGATCCCATAAAATGATTTAATATTCAATATAAAATTCACCATCATATCACACTTAATCAAACTCTTTTCTCTCTCTCATCTCACTAACTCTCTCATTCAATTCCAAAATGTGACTCTTTGCCCTTTTCTACTTTTTTTTATTGCATAGACATATCTATTTATTAATTCTACTGTGCAAATTGCAATGATAGAAAATGGTATATAATATACATGGTTTATGGTCTTCTTTTTTCTACCTATCCAGTCTAATCCATTTCAATCCATTTTGAATTAAATCCTTTCCAAAGTTTGATTAGAGAATGACAAGCAGCCACCATCCTTCAATCATTCCTTCAAAAAAAATGTAGAGAAAAAAAATGTTTTATTGTTTTAAAATCATCCAAAATATTCTTTTTTTTCTTCCTCTCCCAAAATCATGCTTATGAATGTGAGCTGCTCTCATTGATTGTAAAATAAGCATTGTATTTCCTTTCCACTCATCTTGTAAACTAGCAAAAGTACACACATAAAAATGGATGCAGGTACGCATTTGGCATATCAAACGGAACGTAGTTCCCCTCACTTAATTATCTACACCTTTCCATAAAAAAAATTTTTACGTAGCCATTTCATCTCAGTTTTGTCACCTGTCTTTCCTTCCATCTAAAAGAGAAGTTACCATTTATAGAATATTTTATTCTTTGGCTTGCGAGACTTTTTTCATATTATCATAATAATATTGGTTCCCATTATTGTCGGGACGAGTCAGTAAGTCAGGGCAAGGCAAGTGAAGCCACTTGATAAAACATACTGCAACTGGCTGCGGTTTTCCCAACTTTTTCCTGTAGCCGTCGGCTCTGTTCTCTGCCACGTTATGTGTGTGTCTGCTCAGAGGTGATCTGAAAGGGGAAGCCAAAAAATAATAATGGCATATTCCATAACTAACTACCTGATCTGATGATGACACTCCTCCTACTCCTTAAACATATATGTATCCCCCAAATTGTATAATAGAGGTGCATTTAACCATTGTACAAATTGATGGAGATCTAATAATATCACTCACTTTGAGATAGAGAGTTAGATCACCTGCAGAATAAAACGAAATGCGTTTACCTGAAAAAAAACATTTGATTGGGTTGGATTTGAAAGGTACGTTTTATGCGTTATGTCAGGGGTGTAGTTGCATGTATAACAAGAATGAGGAAAATTGGAGAATGGGAATGGCACACAGGTTAGCTAACTTGCTAAATGCTTCTCTCTTATTTTTTCGTTAGAATGGGGGCAGATGTTCTAAAATATTGGTGTGAGTGTGTGTGTGTTTGTGTGGTAAAAAAATAACCATCTTTCATCGACGAATTGTTCACATCTTTCTCTATTTGCTATCTATCCATATTTTTGCTGATCTTCTTGTCATTGATTAAAGCTAGTTGGTAAGGGTTTAATAGAGAATTGAAATGGTAGTGTAAGGTAACCTATCCTCCTCTTTATTCTTGAGCATCATCATTTCAATTTGAGTAAATAAGCACATCTACCTCTCGCTCTTCGTCGTTAATAATAGTTTTGTAGTTCTTTCCTCTCAAAAAGCCTGTGCTCTCCGCCATATTAGAGTTGGTTGCGAATCAATCCAATTCTTGGTGGGCTTGATGTGACGTTCTTGGTGTGAGACGCACACATTTCTAAACAGAAGGCACGCTGAGCACACTTCTAATCAGAGACCTGAACTAGAAGTATGATTTCGTGGAAAATAGAATTTTAGGTGGTTTGTTTATTTGGAAAAGGTAATTTTCAGGTAATCTCATGTAGTGGAGTAATTTTTTAGTGATAATTAGTTTGGTGCAAGAGTCGGTGGTTGGTAAAAAAAGGTGAGAATTGAAGTACATGAATCAGTTCTAGAACTGCATATTACTTCAAATGGATTTCTTTCTTTGTTTAGCCTCAACAACCTGCTTTGAAGAAGAAATCTTTCGGCGAGCAAATCTGTATGAAATATGGAGTACTTAATCAACCCAACAAATCTTACGACCCAAATTATGTCAATTTTCATCGTTCTGGTAAGCAACACTCTTAAGAAGCGAAGTATGTATATTTATTTACGAAAATTAAATGACGTAACACAGCTGAACAGTTGACGTTCTAATAGTATGCAATTTTTTTGTTATTTAGTGGTGCTGCTTTATAGAATGGATAATTCAAGACAGGATTTAGCATTCAACTGAACTAAAAATGATAATCATAGCGAGTTTGGATGTATTCCTGAACTTAAAAGTGAAAGTCGCATGGCTTAAGTAGTAGCGCCGCAGGTGAAAGTAAATTGTATTGAATCCACCCGCGTTCTACTGCTTAACAATGACGACTTTTAACAATCAACATTTTTCTACCAATTCGAGCAAGAGGAAGACTTTTAAGCAAGTACTACCAACAGTAAGCAAACTTGTAGCAACTTTGGAGCTAACCGCGGCCCGTCTCTCTCTTAACCAAAGTGCACCTTGAACAATATAAAATATTACCTTGCTTGAGTCTCTAGTTACTAATACACAAGCTGTACAAAATCGTATGAGGTGATATATTAGGTTTGTAAAGTTATTAGAATGCCATAGCCCTAAAATGGAAGGTAATAATGAATAAAAATAGCCGATTTGAAAATCCTAAACTTGTCATAAAATGCACTACAATAAAAGATTAATTGGATATAATAATCCTCAAGCTTTCGCAATTTCACGGCTGTTGTAATCGCATAAATCAAATCGTTATGTATCGGCATAATACTATTACAAGCCCAGCCATGCATTCATTACGGTAACAAACGTTAAATTTTTTATATAATGCGGAAAAGACATTAGTAACTCTTTTTATCTATTTATAGCAGTATAGTTGGCAATAACCATCAATGGCAAATTTTACAATTCGCTTAAAACTGCCAGTATTACATAAATAAAGAAAGGGCACATTGAGTTATATATTTCAATCATTTGGTAGCCTAGATATACACATTACTCACTATTACTTTCAAACCACATGGTTGCACCTTCAATTCTGGGGTATAACTCATCCACATATCTTCGATCTTGATATTATACTCAGCACCACCAATTTAGGCACAGAATTTGCTAATATCGTTAGCAGTTACAGGAGTAGCTGCTAATATAATTCGCAAAACTAGTCCAAAGTTACATTCCTCAATTTGAACCGCGATGTAGCGTAGATACATGATCATATATTGATCACCATTTTCATGTTCATTTGCAAAAGCCTTGAAATTATTTCATATAAAGTGTAATATCAATCTTAACCAAGAATATGTGCGTATTTTCATCTAATGAAATGATGGTGGCCATCATAAAATCTTGACAATAATCTGCATGAACATTCAAGCCATTTTTGGAAGAAGGCAGTAAGTCTGGTCCTCCTGCTCACGGTCCCACTTCCATCTTTATTCGCTCATCTTTTACACCAAACTAACAAACAAACGCAATGCCAGAGCCGAATAACATGATGCAAGCCAGTAGAAAGAAGAAGGCATGTGTTTTATGCCTCTTTTAATCATCTCATAGAGATCAATTGACAAAGAGAAAGGGAGAGAGAGAGAGAGAGACGAGCAAAAGGGGAAAATGCATGAAAAAAGGAAGCAGAGATTTAGAAAAAACTGAGCTGCACCAAACACCACCACTTGTATTCCATCCGACGTCGCTCTCCCAATCATATAAGCTTGAGCTCCTTTTATTAGGAGCACAATGCATGCATCATTTTATTACTTAGATCATGTTGGTAAGGAGAAGGGAGCAAAGATTTGGAATGGAATATGGAAGGTTCAACAAGAGAAGCAAGGAGAGTAGCAGTTGCATTGTCAATGAGGAGCATGATGCCGATGATCTGATGTACAAAAGATGACCAGTTGACTACTCCAAATCTCCAACTCATTTATTAATCATCATTTTAATCTTCAATGACGCTTTCAACGTCAGCCACCCATCCAATCCAACTTCCAACTTGTGTTCTTATGTTCCGATGCGACCCCCTTCTCTTCTTCCTAATGGCAATCTGTTCTGTACACAAATTTTGAACACTGGTCACAAAAAAAAGGAAACAGATAGAGGAAAAAAACTAAGATGGGCTTGTTGACTAGATACATGAGTTTAAGTCTAACGCCATGCTATGCTTAGCTAAAACAGCACTGTTAACTCCATCATGATACAATACATGTTCCTATGCAATAACATTTCTTTATTATAGCGAATTAAGGATCACATCCTGCCTCGACAAATTCTTTTTTTCTGACACACACACACACACATTCTATCTGACCCTCTTAAATATCTGTGGATGATGATGATGAACATGTTCTTCAACGCTCATGAAATATTTCCCTTGTGGAGTCACTCTTGATTTCGTTCAGTTGGCCAGTGACGACCGACCTCACAACAGTCACAAAAATATGTCCACCGACTTGCTAGCCTGAGAGCAAAAAGACCGTTCTCTATTCCTTTGTGTCCTGCACAAAAGAAACGTTTAATGGACACACCAGCTACAGAGTCACTATCATAAGTACATACAACAATATATATATCTACTTATATACAGTTTTGTCAAGTAAAAAACAAAGAGTGATCGCAAAGATTAAAAAGGAGAGAGCAGCAATATCTGTGAGGCAACAAGAGCTGTTGCGGTTCAGTTAAGAAGACGTAAAGCCGACTTAGTGAAGTATTTTTAACCTTAATCTTTTCTAAGGGGGATTTACAGTTGTAGTATTTAGATAGGGAATTTAAATGTGAATTTTAACATATTATATACTTTTTCTTTGAAGCAGTTTTTAGATACTAGTTTACTTAAGTAAGTCAATCAACGAAAAGAGAATCGTTGCTGTGTTATTTTATACCTGCAGAAGAGCTAAGAGTAAATTGGCTTACATTCTAATCAACGGATAAGTTAGCCAACAGCATTGGATGATGAAGTGGGTGGGGGAAGATTACATCACCAAACCCATGGTCCAGCCAGATCCAAACTCATCAGCATCAACGTTTTAGATTACATCACCAGTTGGTGGAACTGGAACTAAAAATCCCTATTTTCGTTTCTAAGTACTAGTGCCGCAGGAGATTGACATTTTGTAAAAGCTCCTGCTGCTCCAGTGCTTATCAATGGAAAGGGTAATACACCGGATTCTCTTACAAACAGAGCTACTCAACTCAAACTAAACCTGGATATTCCATTTTACCGTAAGAGGCTGCTCGTAAATTCACGTGGAGCCCTATGAATATCATTAGGTAGCTTTGGTAGTAATATTATAAGCAACATTACAAGTTCAATATTATTTTAATTATATTAATGATTATAAATTCAGCAAAAAAATTCCTTCATCTTTGTTTCTAATAGCATAGCGGTTTGGCAGAATATCCATATAAAATGTGTGTGTGGCAAATGGGGGTTAAGTTAGAAAACCATTTCATTTAAAAGGAGGAATCAAGCAAGAGTCTGAAATTAAGCTTTATTGGTGTGTCTTCTTCCCACAGCTCAGTCATGAATCATGATATAGATGTTTTAGTATATAGATATATGAGAGCACCTAATTGTAAAAATGTAAAGTGGCTAAATAGCAGAATGAGAAGTGACACCCTTTTCCCATTGACTCCCCAAGAGTTTGGCCAGTAGTCAGAGAGTAAGCTGCAGGATTTTGGAGTTGAGTTAAGTGTGCTTAGATTGGCATTAATAAGCGGCCTTGGATACAAATCAGTAAGACTTTTTTGAGTTGAGCCACTTGAGAGCATCAAGTTGCCTATATATTTTAGTACTATATACTAGCGTTTGTTGTGCCTGCTTTCTGTGACTTGATCTCATCATTTTTGTCTGTATTTGAGCTACGTTATGTATATCCTTAGGGTGGGGCAAGCACACCAGAGCAATATGAAATGAAACAGGGAATAAGAAGAATAACACTATTTCCAAACTTTTAAATTCAGTTGCAAAATTTTCGTTTTATTTTCATATCATCATCATGTACAAACTAATCAACAATTAGCAAAGAGTATAATATAATATATAATATAGTAGGTTAAAGACTACAAATTAAACAAATTTTAACATCGTATCATATCGCACCGTTTCTTTCGTTCAAAAGTGTTCATTTATAAAGCTTAAGTAGAAACATTTTATAAAGTAGAATGAATGTATGAAGGTTTTTTTTTAAATTCAGACAAACATTCCACACAAAGCAATAACAGTTCTCTATAATAGAAATTTTCAGGAGAAAACAACTTTTTAACAGCAACAGGCATCAAGTATTCATTCACCAGCATAATAATATTTTTGTCACGCTGCAAAAATCAACAATATTTTATACAAACAAATAGTATATCGTTTAGCATAATTATTGGTTTGGATTTTCAATTTTGGTTTCGTATTAAGTTTCAATCAATCAGGATGTTGCTGTACACATACGCTCAATATTTTTTTGTATATACATGATTCATTTTACCTAACTTTTCTTTATGTACACTTTTCTTCCCCATTTAGTTCCAACAAAATTAAAAATGTGGCTTGAGTCAAGTATAAAATTCAAAAGTGAATTTCTACCTAATCCTTGTAGGTAACATTTTGAATAGAAAAGTGAATCTTGGTCGTCAATTTTCCCTTTTGAATTTAACAAATTATTTGATAATATAATTTACAATATTTTATAGCTCGCCCATTTTCCTACCTACACATTAGTCTAACATAAAATATATATATTATGCTTTTATGATTTATCTTACGAGAAAAAAAAATTATTCAAAAAGTTAAATCAGTTCATCAAATTAGATACATTTGAACTTGAATACAACAAACTTAGCTCCAACAACAGCTAGTTAGCTACTAATTGTTTGCTACAACTTTGTTTCCTAGCAGCGTCGTATTAGGATGAACAATGATGATGAGATGGAGGTCGGTATGCTCTTGTGTTGTACCATACCATAAAAATTCATTGACTTTCAGTACTTCATTTGACTACAAATGTTTGGTTTATTGTTTCGTAGATAACATTTAAAAAAACTAACGATGAGAGAAAATACTTTGTATTTTGATTACCGGTTTTTGAATTCATAAAAAGTGGCTAAAATGGAGAGAATCCATCAACTTAAAATAAACTGGATCAGTTAAAACTAGTGAAAATTAAAACTATTTTTATTTGATTAAGTAACACTTGTTGAGGAAATCCTCATTGTCAAAAAATTAGTTAGTTGGTTTCTATTCTGATATAAAAGTTAACATGGAACTGGACCAGTTCTCTGCTTTCCTTTGTTTTCCTTGTCAACCAAACTAAAGTTGCTAAAAAGTACTTTTGAATTTATATTTATTTTTTTTAGAATTTTGGCAATAAATTAAAACTATTTTTATTTGATTAAGTAACACTTGTTGAGGAAAACCTCATTGTCAAAAAATTAGTTAGTTGGTTTCTATTCTGATACAAAAGTTAACATGGAACTGGACCAGTTCTCGGCTTTTCTTTTAATTTTCCTTGTCAACCAAACTAAAGTTGCTAAAAAGTACTTTTGAATTTATATTTATTTTTTTAGAATTTTGGCAAAGTTTTGTCTTCGTCTAGGAAATGTATAAAAGGACTGACTTATGTTCTCTCATATTTAAGAAGATATTTACATTTTTTTAAAAATTTTACGGAATTTTTCTGTACAACTTATTAGTGTTAGGATTGTCTCTGAAAAAGATTGATATCTAACTTGTATAATTAAAAGAATTCATATAACTAAATAAAGGGATTAAATTGGAACAACCAGGAAAGATCATGAACTCTACAGCAGCACGTGTCTCTTGTTCCCTTATTCCAAGTGCAGATCTTTAAACTTGACTTGATTTTTTTTAAATTGAAAGTTAGCCAACAGCAACGTTCGACACGAACATTGGTATTAGGATGGAAAAGTTGATTCCTGCAAAGATTCCAGTAATGAGGAAGGCTGCACCAAACATACCAGCAATAGGAGCATACTCACTTTCAACAGTTCTGTAAAACACGAAAGACAATGAACGATAAATTATTTAGATACTGAAGTAAAAACCAGCAAGTTCAAAGTTACTGTCATAGAAAAGACTATATATTATATTGACTATAACACTTTTTTTTATCTTACCTGGGACAATACATCATGGCTAGAGAACTATAGTATCCACTTGTGAGTCCTAACAAAACACCACCAGTCCAGTAGGTTATGTCATTGAAAACAAAGTCAGGCATAAAGACACGGGTAATTTCCTTTGGTTGATAGTTGCAGAGGATGAAAAACGGAACAAATAGAACTCGGAGCATGACAGGAATCCATAAAAATCTTGGGCCAGGCTGTAAAGTAGAATTTAACGAGAGAGAGAGAATTAAAATCAATGTAATTATTTATTTCATGGATCTCAGACTCAGTCACGATTCAGTTGCCCTTAAGAATTTCAGCTTACCCATTGAAAGAGGGCAGGAACCATATTTCCAAGCATCGCAAACAGATTGAATGTAAGGAAGCAAGTTACTCCTACAAAGTACTTATTCGAGATGATAAAGTCATCGCTAACCACTTTCACGTCTGAAAGGAACAAAGGGTATTTAATAATAACAGTAATGTAATCAAAATGTTTAGAAAAATGAAGTCTTCCTAAGAAAATTTTTACCTGAATAAACAGCGGGGAAAATTGCGAGGGTAACGAAAAACACCATAAAAACGTTGAAACATTGTGGAAAGCATTTTTTTAAGAATGGCAAAGTATGGAGTTCTTTGTGAGACACCACGTCTTCCAGCTTGTATCTTATTCTCTTGCTCCCTCGCACTCATCATTTCATGGTAACGATAAAATTTCTGTAGAAAACAAATATACCAAAATGTAAGTTAACATTTTTCCTTTTTTTCTTCCAAGCAAAAGGTAGACAGATACAGAAGGAGTTGATTGGGGTTCCAATCTTAAAACTTATTTGTTTTATACTTACGGTCAGAGGGAGTGCAAAATAAGTATCAAAGCACGTGAGGAGGACGAAGAGGGCAGTGATAAAGTAGTATATGGCAGCAGTCCTTTCCGAAGGTGCCATTGCGAGGGAGATCAAATTTATGATAGATGTGAATGTACCTGATATATTCTAAAAAATACACAAAAAAATACAAGTGAAATTCATTTACTCTTGACAAATTTGAATTGTTATATACCTGTAAAACATTGTAGTTTTAAGCTTACCGAGCCAAGTACAACTGCTCCAGTGTTAGTCCAGCTTTGCAGCTATTCCGTATACTGAGTTTTGGTAGATTCCTCCAGCCACTAGAAAATTAATAAAAGTACATTTGATGTTGGAATTTGTAATCACACAGAATTTAATGAAAGCACACGTCAATTTATTAAAAATTAATTTGAGAAGTTGCTCACTGTTAATAACAACCACGGACGCTATTGTCAACCAAAAGAATATTCCAGGATATTCAGATGTGTCAAGCATTGCTAATACCACGGTAAAAATGAAAAGAATCACTTCAATAACGATGGACCAAACAATTCTCGTCTTGAGATTTCCCCTGAACAAGAGCAACAAGATTAAATAAAGCAAAATATTTGGTTGCATAAAACTTTTTGGTTTTCGTAAAAGTTATAAGTCCCTTGCAAAATACTGAAGGTTAAAAAAATCTTACCCAATCTGAATGAAAATGTTAAACCAGTTGAAAAATACGTTTGGAACTTGGGCAGCGAATCCAATGTATTGTAAAAAGTTGGCCGAATACTCAGACTGTTGTCCCGTGTACTTTTCACTCAGCTTGTATTCAACGAAGTACTTATTGGAATGGAATAAAAGAATAACATTTTAACACATTTTTGATGAATTCTGAAAATAATGAATAAAATTAAGTGTGATTTAAATCAAAACGGATAACTCACATCTTTAGCTGTAATAAACATGTTCCAGGGCATCAACGTTCCCACCCCATGAATGACAAGGATAAGATACACTAAATTAGACCTGTAAATAAAAATCAAAACACAAACTTGTTTAGCTTCATAAATACCAGGGTACCAATCTCTTTGATTTGAAGAAGCAACCTAGCTTGAGGCACTTTAACTAAAGGCCGCATTTTTTATTCACATTGTACTTTGCAATATTCTCAACGTTCTCATTATTCTCCACCAATTCTATCCCCACATCCTGCTCCGGCAACGGCATTGAGAAGTCAGACAACTTTTTTGGGCGACCTGGAGAGTAGTAGCAGATTGATGAAAAATCATCAATTGATGCCAAAGGTGCCCTCTTTTCACCAGCC
>JAANSM010000616.1:0-25686 GCA_036850725.1 Orchesella villosa | reverse complement strand
ATTCTTTTTTAATAAGAAGGTGCATTATCATATTTGTATTATTATAAAAAATATGTAGTAGTGTCATGAGGGTGCTTAGAAATACTTTGAATTGAGATTCAAGGAATGACCTCTTACAAGTTTTTTCTGATGCATCAATGAGAATGATACGGATGAAGCTGTCGTCATTGGATAGCAATAGTAGGTATTACTTTCTGTTAGATTTAAAAATCACATGTATTTTTATATGGGTTGATATATGATATATAAGGTTGGTTGGTGATCTATATAGCACCTTTTAGAAATGTATACATGTACCGAGATCAAGTTCTGTGAAGTCTTTGTCGATGCGGAGAAAAGTGAAAGAGGCTCAGCTTCACGCTTGTTATGTTACGATAACAGAAAAAGCAAAGCAATACGGAACATGCATATATTCATGAAGTGATTGTCAGCCAGTCAGTCAACTTTCTGATAGCTGTTGTGACTTTGTGACACTGGGATGCGACACCATGACTTTGTTCTTCCTCTCTCTCTCTCTATCTCGCTTCTCATTTTTGTAGGTTGTCATCATCGCTCCATCATCATTTTCAGACACGGAATAAATGTACAGGTTGGCTCCTATGTAGGAGTGGCAGTGTAGTAGTAGTATATGTATGTGTGGAGTGAAAGTAAAGACTAATGGGCTGGCAACTGCATATGTCATGCTAAGTTGTCTTGGCACGAACTGGTTAAAGTCTCTGGCATTTTGGGAATTCGCTAGTTTTATCCTAGTACTTCACATAATATGTTGCTCCGTAATCCAATGGAAATGGGAAGGGCCTTTTGGATTTGATGTGTGGTGCTTTATTAGAGAGCACGTTCATATCTCTCTGTACGAACAATGGAAAGTGCAGAGCTGGATGAGCCTTGTGCCGTATTAAATTATCCATTATTCCATTACTTCAACTTTTTGTTGGAAACTGAATTAATTAATTTAGCAATGTAAATTTATTTTTGGTTCACGCTCTCATTAAAACACGTCGTTGTGTCCTTCCATCCTGTTTGAAATGGCGAAAGAGGGTTTTCGTCATGCATGCTTGTAGTGGAAAACTGTATTTACCTTTGTACAATAATGAATCCTGTGCTATGCTATATATGGTGGGATTTATTAATGCATTTTGTAGTATGGAGTGTGCACCATGTGATATGGTTTGAAGAAAAGACACAAAGGAGAATTGTCTGAGTTAATGATTGTAAAACAAATCAGCAGCAGCTCTCGTAATGGGCATAAAAGAAAGATGAAGCTGGTTCTGAGGAACTCCATTACAAAGAAAACTCTACTACGGCAGTTGAAGAAACTTTATCTTTTCTTCTTTTATGGGGAGACAAAAAAAACTTTCTTTTCCTCGTACTTTTTATACGTGTTATTAGGTTTGACCGTTTGACAAACAGTTTGAAAAATTTCACATCACACCTCTCTTTTTTTCTCTCTCTCTTCTTTCGCTTCCCATTTCCAGTTGTGCTTCGACACACACGTTGCAATTGATGGAATTCTCTTATGGGTAATGTATGATGTAACAAACTGTGTGCGAGTCAAATGTAATAGTCATTGTATGGCACATCAAGTGAAATGCAACGAGAAAGAAATAAAGTCTTATAAAAGTAAATGATTGGTAAAGAAAGGAGGGTAGAGAAAAGTAGGAAGGCTCTGGGGCATTCGAAAAAAAATATCCTTGGTGGAAGTCTGTGCTTTTAGCTGATATGCTATATGAAGTGTCTGAGCTAGAAAAACTTCGTTTATTTAGTATACCGTAGGGTCAAGTAATAATAAAGTATACCTTAAGTCATCGCTTCTCTTTAGTCGCGTCCTATTGGGTGAAACGAGAAACTAACGAACAAGAATGGAAGGGAGGGACATGCATACAGGATAAGGATAAAGAGGATGGAGTATAGATACTAGAAAGAACACGAAAGAAAAAGGAGCAGGAGAAAAATGTCAGTGAAAAATTGGCTCATAAAGCTTGTAGAAAGTGCTCAATGAACTTTCTCCCTCGGCTCTCTCTCTAGCTTTCACCCGATGGCATCAAGTACAAGATGTGGACGGTAGGACAGTAGAGTAAGAGGACGGAATGAATACTTGGGTTCTCAAACTTGTACTTTGTAGTATACATATTATGGCGATAAGTTGACTTAAGTTGAGTACCATCATGAATGATCTCGATTGTATACATGTATATATCTCATGTAAACTTTTTTTATGGGAGATATCCAAGTTAGTGCGTTTGGTTAAACATAAAAAAGCCTATAATATCCAGGAGTTAGTTGTCCGTTTGCTGGGCTTGTTATATAGTTTTACTTGCCAATATGATGGAAATTGCATGTACCTATACGTGTATATACTTCTGGCAATTTAGTCGTAGGCAATGAAGCTTTGCTGGGCATATTTTTAGATGTCCGTAGGAGTAATATGTGACGTTAAAGTGGAGAGGAAAAGAGACTGGAATAAGAAAATGTGGTGTAGCTTCTCTGGATCGCTTTTTCTATCAGTTTGATCTTGCGGACAGATATGTTGGGGAAAAGGATTGAACTTGAGATAGGCAAAGAAAAGTAAAGAAAAATGCTAACAGTAGCACTACTCTACTAGAAAGAAACGGGTGGAGTGGACACTTACAAAAAAAGCTTGTAAGCATTTTATCTATGTACATATTGATATATAGAATCAATGCCACAAGTAGACATTGCTTTCCAGTCCAGAGTCGTGTTGATGATGATGTGATGAGCAAAAGTTTTGTCCACTCCCTTGAAGACGTTGAGAGGAATTCCACTTGTAACTGAAAACCTGGAGTAGAAACAAACTTTTTTTTCTACAACGGAAGAAATAAAGCTAGTTGATGGTGGGTGTTGTATGTATCTTAGTTTTCTTGTAACTGTTCCACTAAAAATGTTGGGAAACTGTTTTATCTGAACGTTTGTATCGTGTGGAGAATGTATTTGAACAAGATTTTGGGGAATGAGTAGGTTCTTTTTTAAGGTAAACTGGAATCTGTTGTTTGAAATAGTATGAATAAAAACGTAAGAAAAATGTTATTTCGTTTAAGTAAGATCTAACAGATTCTTCATGCAGTTAGTTTTTGGAAATAGTTTCTGTTACTGCTTTGTACAAAGGTAATAACGCACGTATTTTATACGACTTTAATCTACTTTTGAATGAATGACTAAAAAGTTTTTATTCTGATTTCACTTAAGTCTGCCTCTCTAAAATGATGATGTCCTTAAAAGTTGAGTTGAGGGAAAGAGGAGGGTTTTATACACGTTTAGATGACACATTTTTCAAACCTTTTGTATAGCTTAAGCCTATTTGGTGGAGGATAATATGGTATATAAAAAGTTTTTTTCCTTTTGTCACCACGTCATACATCATCTATACACTTATATTTATGCATCTATGAAAAGTTATTAAAGAGAGCTGAGGCAGAAAGTCTATTTAATTTTGTCGCTTTTTGTTTTAATCTGACAGAATCCATATTGATTTACTTGGAAGTTTTTGGTATAAGAGCAGAAGGATTCCTTTATCCTGGGAATACATAGATTTTGCACCAGATTTTGCGTCAGTATTATAAACAATATTCTCCATGAATGGAACGAGTAGTTGAAGTAAATGACAAGTTAATGTAAAATTTGTATCTGTCAAATGTGTCTCCGCTCAACTGCACTCAATTTTATACAAAAGGCATATTATATATTCCGAGAGGAACAATGCCGTGCTGACTTTCTCCTGTAGCCTCGAAATGAATGAAATAGTGCACTGCAAAATATGAAGTGCAGTTAGATGAGTTTTCTTTTCTCCTCCTACGAATCCATACTATATGCTTTTGGTTCACGTATGCTGGATTATGGCAAACAGAATGGCTTATGAAAAATAGCGACATGAACATTTGTCATTTGCCTGAAGCTTGCTTCGTCTTCTGTTGATCTTACGTTCTTAATATTACGTTATGCTCTATGTAAGTATATACATAAGTATAGAAAAATCTTAGAAAATATAAAGGGTATAGAATCATGTTTGCATTATTCAAGGCTAATGTTTGTATGCTTGTATTTTTTGACAATGTTTTCTGACCTCAGCTGTTACAAGAGTAAACTTTAGTAGCTTGGTTCATAAGAGAACCCAAAATGCAGCAGCGAGGAAAGCACAGAAGTTTTGGAGTAGCTTTTATGAATTTATGGATCTCATACCTACCCACACACACATACATAGGAAATGGATGCAAAATTTGGAATAAATTTGCATTCCCTTTTGACACGGCCAGATTGCTAAACTACTGAAAGTAGTGGAACCCTAGTTATTCATTGTGGCAGGACCTCCCTGAGAGAGAGAAAGTTTGCATGTAATATAGTTTTATACACAAAATGAACGGAGTGTAAAGGTGCGCTGTATGAAGACAGATAGAGTTATAAGAGATGTATGGCGACTGCTTGTGTAAAACTCCACGTTCCATTCCAGACCTTTTCCAGTATTGGAGGTCAAAGAATAAAAAGCTTTCTCAAGCACAACCATTGAAGCAAAGGTGTGCTCAGCTCTGCTTCACTAGTGATTTTCATTTCTTCTACCAACACCGAAAGCACACATTTTCACTGCCTCATTTTATCCACACACACATACCGAGAGGTTTGTAATAATAGGCTCTCTTGGTTCCTGATGCAAGACGGCATCATCGTCGTTTTCAAGCAAATTGTGGCTCCAGAACTAACGACGACATTAGGGAAAGTAGAGGGAATGTGTTTGTGTGTGTGTGGTAGCATTAGGAGAGTGGTGCCACTATTTCTTTTTATTAATACTAGCGAAGCGTCATCTCTATCTATCGTAAAGCCTTGTTTCCAACATGGTGCGTATACCTACCTTGTTATGTTATGGTATTTGATATATTCGGTTGGTTAGCGTTTGCTCTTGGATGAATGGAATGAAAGAGAAGGAAAAACATGGAGAAAATGAAGCGAGGAAAAAAGTTTTTTAGAAGAGCACGGCTAGCATTAGAAGTATATAGCTTAGAGCTAGATTCCTCTCTCTCTCTCCTCTCTCTCCCATATTATTTGACGAGATTTGTTAGCATTTGGTTTGGCACTGAGGTGACTGGGGGAATTGGAAACTTGTTGTGTTATTGCTGTGCTCACGGCTTCGACACGGTAATAAGGGAGAATATAAGGTAGAGGGTTTTTGATCTTCTCTTCTTTCCTATTCTGCTCAAGCGAAAGAAAGTAGCAAGTAGCAGTATCATCATATATTATGAGAGGATCAGAGTGAGAGGGTGAGTCGAGTAATCGTAATAACAGGAAAGGAACGGGAAACCATGTAGTTTACTGAAAATGTGACAGGTCGAATCGTATAAATCACAATTCGCACATGTTTCCTTCTTTTCTTGGAAAAAATTTGAAGGAGTCGGAGGCTTTTGAGTGAGATAATGTTTAATATATATCATCCTTAAGTATATATGTATACAAAGGAGAAGAGAAGAAGGAAGGGGAGTGTGGAAAATATGGAAGTGCATTGCGATTCGTGAGCGGCGAAGAGAAGGAATTGTTTAGTATGGTTTGTTGCTGCTCTCCGACTTTTGTTGGATGTGTATAAGAAAATGTTGCGATTTCGCCAACGTAGCTACTTATCCTTTATTTTAGTTCGAACTTGGGGAGAATACATATTTTTGTGAAAAAGGAAAACATGAGCTTTGTATCAATTCTAACTTTCTGTTTTCCCATTTCAGGATGTATAAAAATGAAAAAAAGATGGAACCGTCTAATAATGTATGTATCAGCATCAGCAAAGGAAAATTACATGCTAGAAGCGAGTATCAAGCATGATATACATCGCATAGACTTACACGATTTTGATATATCCAAACACACTGCACATGCATGGAACATATATCTTAAGTGCATAACTATATGTTTTGTGTAGATAAAGGCTGGAAATTTTTTGTGTGCCTGTGTGTACGAATTCTTGAAAACCCTTCGCTCTTACTTGTGAATCTAAAAAAAGCAATGTGGAAGCACAGAGGCTTGGGCTTTATTTTCTGTGTGAGGATGAGATGACGGAGGAACGGAACGGAAATAAGGGAACGAATGAGAAAAAAAGAGTTCTTTTCCTACCAGAAATAGTAGTTTTTCTCTGATGTTCTCTTTCCTTGACTTCTATTTCTATTCTGAAATGTTTAGAAGGGTGTATGCAATGTGCGGCAAAGGATTTTTACTGCTATTCTGAAAGCCGATGAAGTAACAGAAAGAAAGAGAAGGAAAAAAACTGAAAAAACTTGTAACAGTTTCCTTATGAAATATATATCTTCTTTTGGCTTATGTGTTGCGCTTTGAAAAAATAAATAGGCTGCCTGATTTTTCTTCTTCGTTTTGCCGTTTCCCCTTTATATATTCCTGTGTATTTTGTTGGAAAGGAAAAAGTTAATGTTATAAGGAACGTATATAGCATGGTTTTTCTTTATATATAAGTTTTGTATGCCGATGAATGGTGTAAATTTTTTCATCTTTTTATCCGGCTCATGTAATGCATTTATATATATCTGTAGATATATATATTGCTTCCACCACACTATAAGTTATGCTTTCTTACAATGTATTGCCAACATGGAGTAGCATTTGAGCTTCGATATTTTTCATACAAACTAGAGTTTGAGTACTAACTGCTAACTTGTCGAGAAGTGATGTTTCCTCATAATTTCTTGGCCTGACTGCAATTCCAATATAGTGATTTGTGCTGTTGTGTGATGAGAGGAGGAGTAAGGACAGGTTTTGGCAGCGTGTTTTTGAGAGACGATTCAAAGGATTTGCTCTTCATCATATTTTTCTTAACAAAAAGTAATCAAAATCGCATAAAGCTATATATATATTGTACAAGTACAACATAGAGAACCACAATATATTTCCCGGATGTAATGTAAAAGTAAAAAATCAGCGTTCACAAATTGCTTTGAATTCTGTCTGAAATTGAGTTTGAGAAAATGTCTATGGATCTCATTGGTGTAAATGTTTCTCTTATTGATTGTGATATAGTAGTGGAAATTGTTGTTGAAAATTTCCCATTCAATAAAAATCCAGTGCTGTTGCTGAAGTGCTGAATGAAATGATATTTTGATGTAGCGTTGATACTGATGCCTTGGAAGATTTGATTTTTACAAAGACGTCAGAATTTTTACATATTTCAACAGTCGACACTCAACAGATTGTACGTTTATATTTTGTGTCTATTGACATTGTTCAAGTTGAAAGCTTTGAGAAAAAGATCGAAATGGAAACCATTGGTTGGTATATTAGCCTTTGTTTTTTTGAATTTTCATTTTGAAATATAGCTTTACATATTGAAGTTTGACAGATGATACATCTGGAGCAATTGATGAAAGGAGTTGCTGTTATCGTATAGAAGTGTATAGGCAGGAGGCATGCACATATATGTGTGATGTAAGATATTGATATTCTTAAAAAAAGGTGAATTGGGTTGAAACTCCGGAGTCAAATACATTTGTTTTTAATCTCCCCATGCGCACGACTAAGAAACGAGGATAGATGGATAGATTACAAGACACACTAATGCAAAAACAGAGAACATATAGAAGTATCTTTTTTCCATACAACTCTTGCTGTTGTATAGCTTTGTATTTCAACAGCTTGCTCCTTTTTCAGTACGTATGGCACGGAGAGAAAAAAAGTGCTCGTTTAATGCCTGTTGAGAGTTAATGGGGATTGACGAAGACAAGTCAAGACATAAAAAGAAGGAAAAAGCTGTCTTGTGTTGCTTCTCAATATTTTAAGTTAAAACACAGACTATAGGCACCTCCAAAGCCCACTGCATTTTACTCATGTTTTAGTACATACATATACTGCATCTTAAGTATCTAAGTTAGTTCAAAGGGACGCTATATACATATATGAAGGTTTGAATGTAAAATCATCGTCAGCACGTCTGCAAAAGCAAAAAAAAGAAACTCATGACTACGAGGTTGAATAGAAATTCATTTCTTGGAACGAAATAGATGTGCTGATGATTGATTCCGTTTGGAATGGCAGTTGTGCACGAGGAGATTGGAACAAATAAACATGAATGAAGGAGAAATAGAGGAAGAAGAAGCGAAAAATCTCGCGTCTTTCCTTGGCCTTTTCTCCTGCTAGTTGATGTATAATATATATAAAGATATTACGTGTACATAATATATGTATTTGGTTGAAGTTTGTAGATCGTAAAGAGCTTCAAACATCATCTCCACTCAGATGCATGGCAGTTCATGTGTATTATCGTCACCACACAAATCTTGAAGAATTGCTCTGATGTTATAGAGTCATGTAAAACTCGTTGCTTTATACTGCAGCATTTTTGTTCCGTTTTTCCTCGCTCTCGGTATCCATAATATTATGTATGTATGCCAATGCCACACATTTTTAGCTGATAGTCGTGTTTTTGAAAATGTGTGAGTTTTGTGACATGAGCCTCTCTCACTATTTCTACTATGTAGATATACTTTTCTGCTTGGCATTTGCTCTTCCATGCTCACTTTAAGATGATTCATGGGGCTGGATGTAAATTATTCAGTGAGAAGTGTTTAAGCGATCGTCTCACAGTAGGCTATGGATGGTTGAGTATTGCATAATGTGCCCGTTTTTTTAGCCTACCACCAACATTGTATGGTAGATACATTATGTGTAAAATTATGAGTGAAAATATACATTGAGCCACACGGTAGTAGCCATTCAAACTGTGTGTGTGTGCGATATCATCCTGTATAAAACTGATATAGGAAATTGTGGGAAAAGAGATTTAGAAAGGTTGACTGAAATATAGCACTCTCCATCATCCCCACTGTCATTTTCTTACTAGGTCATCTGCCTCACTTAAGAGTAAGACGGAGAAGGGATTTAAAATGGGAAGAGAAAGAAAAAATGGAAACGTGGAAGTGGAAAAAGGGGGATATTATTCTCAAGAAGAAAAAAAACTGTTTTAAAAATGTATGTTTGATGGTCGTTTATTTTTCTATTTTTTTAACAGGGACGATGCAACCGAGAAAAGCCACCTTGCAAATACTTTCACCCTCCACTTCATCTTAAGGACCAGTTGTTGATCAATGGTCGAAATCATTTGGCTTTGAAAAATGCCCTCATGCAGCAGATGGGGCTTACTCCAGGTCAACCCGTTGTCCCTGGTCAGGTCCCTACCGTGGTAAGTTATGCAAGTGCAAAAATTTCCCACCGTTTCCTTTATAATTTTATTGCAAATCTTTTAAGTGCTAAAAACGTCACACACATTGTGTGTCAAATTCCAACAGTTTTTATAATTATTCTTCCGTTCTGATTATTATTCTAGGCAACGAATCCATACCTTGCAGGTGTGGCCGGGCAAACCTACAATCCATATTTTGCAGCAGCAGGTCCATTAGTTCCATTGGTAGCGTCAGATCCAACTGGAGCTGTGATGTCCCCGTTGGGAGTTCCACAGCAAACCGTCGTGCAGCAAAAAGTTCCAAGAGGAAATGAGGTACATAAATTAAGCTACCATAAATCTTGTCCTATCGCATATAGCTCTCGTCTCCTCCATCATGCACGTTTTTTTGGGGTATTGTACACTTAAGGAGAAAATATATTATATATTTTGTTCAAGCATGCCAAGTAAAACCAGCAACATTTATTTTTTTTAAATTCCTGGTTTCCGTGCACTCGCACTCAATTTGCTTTCCAAATATGAGTGCAGTTGCTGTACAGAATGTTTTTTAAGCTGGTTATTTACAAACGGAGTAGAAAATTGTTATTGTTATAGATTTTTGGACATCCTCACTTAGAATTATGACTTATGATGTTAAAAACTATTACTTATATTCTCTCTACTTATAGGCGTACCCTGGTGTGGTAGCGTATAAGCGTCCCGCTGGAGATAAGAGTGGTGTTCCTGTTTACCAACCAGCAAACAATCCGTCAGCCGCATACCAACAGTTGATGCAGTTGCAACAGCCTTTTGTGCCTGTTTCATGTAAGTCCATTCTATTCCATTAGATTTTTTTGCTGTCTTCTTTGCTCTTCTCCTCTTTGCCTTTCGTGTCTCTTTGTATTGTTGTTCCAAAAAACAAAAAGAGAAACTGAACTGAAAAGAAAACTCTTACAAAACAATTGCTTGCATGTAAACCATAATAATTTGTGGTTTGTAATTCTCACGCTGTATATTGTACATTATTCCAAAAAACAATGTATTTTGTCAAAAACTTTGCTCTTTGATCTCTGTTTTAAATATTACGCATACATACGCAAATACCAACAAACAACTTTTCTGCTATATAGATATAATATGTAATCTCTTTGTCAAAAGTACGAAGTAAGAAATAACTTGATTTAAGAGAGAAGGTTGTAGGCGAGCAACGACACCGAAAGAAATGAAAAGAAAACTCGTACTTAATATTAATTCTCAGCTTTTTGTAGAATGAGAAAGGTATATACTATATATATATTGCCAAAGATTTTTCTTTTTTTTTTCCTTTTTTATTTGTGGAAAGCGTTTTACAAATTTTTCTTGCTTAAATGCTGAATGCCTTACTAGTGTAGTTTTCACACAACTTATTTTCACAGCGGCTAGCATCGCAAACAGTGTGACAACATCCTCAAGCGGTTCAGGTTCTGGAGTAGGGTCAGGTTCCGGGTCATCAGACCATAACAATTCTGGTGGTGGAGGAGGGGGCAACGCTGGACTCTCAAACGGTACGCTGGAATCTCATGACTCCGGGCAAAACAGGCATAGTATGCAAAAAGGTGGGCCTAGTGACGGCTCAGACGAGAGTAACGGTGTTGATGGAAATAATTTAGGGGGATCTTCGAGCAATGACTTGGATGAGGACGGGAAGGTTGAGTCAGCAGCCAAAAGGATGAGAGGGTCAAACAACAACCAAACAGCCGTGTCATCCGCTGCTGCCGTTGCTGCACAGAACAACGCGGCTTATGTGGCTGCCGCTCAGAGTTACCATAATGCACTGGCAGCAATTAATTACACTGGAGTTGCATTGCAAACTAATAAAAATGCTACACAGCCTCAGGTTCCTGTTTCTTCTGCGCATGGCTTTACTGGAGCATCCACCTTGCAGGGTCATCAGCAGGCTCTTCAACAACAACAGCAAAATCAGCAACAGCAGTTGCTGAATCAGTATCAAGCAATGGCTGCTGCTGCTCTTGCTAATCCAGCAGCGTTCCAAAATCCAGCACTTGCCATGCAACAAATGGCAGCTGCTGGAAACTCACAGAATCAGAATAATATGAATAATATGAATATGAATGCAGCACAGGCTGCAGGACTTAATCCATTCGCAGCCGCTGCTGCTATGAATCCTTTGTTAGCTGCATCGTTTCCCCAACTTGCTGCAGCTCAAAGGGCTTCGCTGATGCAGCAACAGGGAAACGCAGGAGCACTTCAAGGGGCTACTGCTGCACAGTTGAATTCTAATGCACTTGCTGGTATGCCAGCCGCTGGTAATCAGGCTGCTAACGCTGCTGCCGCTGCTTTTAATCCATTTGGGGTTCAATTTGGTGGTCCGGGTGGGGCAGCTTCGGCTGCAGGGCTTCCTTTCCAAGCGCAAAATCAACAAGCACTATTAGCGGCTTATGCCAGTGGTCAGTTATCTAGAGGGCCAGTACCTTCCGCGGGTACTGCCCAGTCTATGGCTTCCCAGCAACTTTTAATGGGGAATCAAGCTGCTGCAGCAGCAGCCGCCGCGGCAGCAGCTGGAAATGGGGCGATTCCTGGGCAAAAGAGAATGAGACCCGCTTAAGCAGATTATACAACTCAGGGTTATTATTTTTGACTTTTTGAGGGTGACAGGATAGGAAAGGAAAGGCTAATAAAATGAAATTTTCAAATTTAAAAAAATCTTTTTTATTCATAATTTTTTTCTTGTTTTTGTAAAATATTTGAAACTTGCATTGCATGAGATATGACAATGATATGTTGATGATGACGATTATTTGAGTACATGCCAGTTTTTATGGAAAGAAAATAGTAAAGTAATAGTAAAAGTTTTTAGAGAAAAAAACATTAGCAATTATATCGTATACATTATGTTAGCTCTTGCAAGCCTATATATGTAACTGATGTCCTCACAATTATCATGACTGGGTTTAGAAAAAAGTATAAGATTTTGATTTGTGATGACATCAGTTCAATGAATGCCTCTGCATGTTAGAAAAACTTCCTTTTTGATTTACACTAAATGTAGTAGATTAATCTTAACTGTAGTATATATTAAATATATTTGTGGTAGACAAGAAAAACACAATTTTAACTTCAGGAGGAAGATTCATAGATGAAATAAAAATTACATAGATGTATAACTTTATCGTAGAATAGCTAATTAGGTGTGTATATTAAAAGTGTTTCGTCTCTGTATCAAATAATGATCATGAAATTTATTTAAAATGAGTTTCCAATTCCTTCTCGTTATCTAGACAGTTTAGAAAGAATTTTTGATCCAAAGTTTAGCTTAGTCAATTGTATTCATATATGTCTTTTAGAATTTCAAAGACTTTTTTTTATCTCCTGAGATGTTATTTTTTTTCTTTCCAAAGCTCACCATGTATAATTGTTGCTTCATTTTTTGTTTTTAAATCAATTCAATGTTGAATAATATATGTATCATTTCTCCTCCCAGTTATTATGTCTATCTAAAAAAACTACTAATATTCATATATCTAGCTAGTGTCAGTGTCTATATAAAAATACTACTATGAATTATGATACGATACGAACATTATATAGTACTTTAGGTACTCGTAGTTCTGTACTATATCCAACAATTTACATACATATATATATATATTATACTTACTACTTGATTTACAATTTTACTGGGCATTGATTATGATAGAGAGCTGCAAATTGTTTGTGGATTTTATTATTTCAATTTTGAATTTATACGTTTAATCTGTTGGTGATTTTTATTATTACTATTACTGGTTATTATATCTATATATATATGTCAATGTACAAGTTTACATAGAAAATTATACATGCGTACTATATATAACTACATACATATATATAAATCTATATACATATATTATGATGGCCTAATCTTTACAAAAAATATATCTGTTATGAAAATTCCACATTTTTTGCTACGCTATCCTTTATGGATGTTGTTATTACAGCAGCAGCTCATATCTCTCTCTCTCTTATATATATCTCTCTCTTTCAAAAGCATATACCTTCTTTCAATGTGCCATGTCATTTATATATGCCGATGCCGATATTTTTTGCCATATACATGCCGATTAACTGTACACCCTTTTTTGAGTTTTGTACCTTGTTTTCAGCATAATTACTGTTGATTTAATAATTGTTGAAGTAATTTAATTTGCATTAATTTTTACCTATATATATAGCATACATAACATGGAGTCTACTTTGGTGCTGTGCTTTTAATTTTTTGAAATCTTGGCTCAAAAGCGAAACCAATATCTCAATATTCATCATTTTCAGTTGACTTGTTTCTCTGCACTTTTTTTGTAAATTGTCCTCTATTATTATTTTGCATATTGCACAAGAATTAATGCATGGTGGCAGTGTAACAAAAAAAACTTTCATCCTTTGACGAAAACAATGTAAGCTTAAGCGACAAAACGCCTGACATGGGTGAGCAATCAACGGAACAAGCAAAAGAGTCAGGCTGTTTTTCTCCTCCCTGCGCTCATTATATATAATCCCTCAAAACAAAGTGGATAAAACTCCATTCCCAACACACGGCTTAACCAAAAACGCTGCTCAATTATGTAACATTGGCATTATGATTTTTTCATTGCGACACACTCAACTCCTGGCTTGGTTTTGTATTTGGGTTTGGCATTTTAACTCGTTTTTTGTTGATTTTTTTTATCAACAATTTTTTTTTAGAAACTAATAAAAAAAGAGTACTGCAATGTATTACGTAATTTTCTTTTCGATACATTATTTTGCATTAATAACATTGATTTTGTTTGCACAAATAACTATATTATGATATTATATGACATTGGAGCAAAAAAACAGTAGAAGTTGTACCTATAAACCCATCTGCTGTAAACGCAACTGCATTTTCGCATTAATGTTGATCCGAACTTTGCATCGCTGCTGCTGCTGCTGTGTACTGTAAGCATAATTCACTCTGCCGAACTGAAAATAAATACGAAAAAAAAACGCATAACAATAAAAGTAATATTTACTCTCTGTCCCAAAGCTAAAGTACTTTGTACTCTTCTCATATCCTCTGTGTTTTTGGTATATACTGATTGGAACGCCAAAAAAACTACAATTTCTTGATAATCCGTTTTATTATTTTTCCGTATTGCTATCAATGTAAAATATTGTCCTTGCCTCGAGAATAAAACAGTAATAAAACGCCATCGCATCGCCGCCACCGCTACTGCTGCATCCGCTGACAAAAACGTACTTGGAAAATAACGTTAACTCATATGCAAAACATTATAATCTACGTTTCATCTTTAAAAAACGTAATCTAATAAAACAATATTTTGTATTGCTAATAACGTGTCCTCGCCACGCATCATGCAGATTTCTTGTACTGTTGTTTCTTCTTGGTGAAGCTATGTTTATGTACATAATGTAATTTTCCTTTGAAGCGAATCCTATTTATACTTATAGATTTCACACATCAATGATAATAATAACTAGATAAGTTTTCAAACTCTCTTTTTTCTTAAGTTGATCTATTCCAGCCAAAAAAAATTACGCATATTATAGTTTTTTGCCCATTTGGAAAAAAATTGTTGTAGTGGCTGATTTGTATCTAGTGAAAACATGCAAGCAAAACAAAATTGGCTTTTGTACAAGTTGGTTTATATATATAATTATTTTAATCGCGTCTTTGGGTGATTCATGATACGCATATATGATCTCTTTCAAAAGCAAGTGACAACGAACTGCTGTTGTGAATCAGAATCACGCGCTAAACAAAAAGTACCAAGTTGAAGCCTATAACGTAGACAATCAGCAAATCTTTTTGAGCTACTTCGCTGCTACTTAAAAGCTACTATTTTATAACATCTGTAATCTGCATCTTTCAACATCCCAAAACCAAAGCCTGGCGAAGCACACTAATCCTCTCTTGATTGATCCCAAGAAGAAACGAATGCGAAAAATGGAGAAGAGCCCATCAACCAAAAAAACAGCTTCTTATTGTCCACAACCGTCATGTATGATTGTGCAAGTTAAGATACCAAAAAATCCACTCACACAAACACAACATTCCTCAGCATTCACATAAACCTAATATAAACTATATACACTGCGTTTCATTTTGTAGTTAGTGACGCAAGTTTTCCCCATTGCCTAAAAACTAAAAGCTTTCATCCATCTTCCAGCAATCTCAAAACATATACTTCTGTACTTTCCATGCCCCCCACAAACTCCCAAAATCAGCTTAACATGTTTGTAGAAATGTCTTGTTCTGCATAATTTTTCATCATGCTTTTACTATATATATGCCCACTGTATATTATCTCTGTCCCTGCCATATATATACCATAACCATACCATATATATAATGCAAATTGGCTAATAGTTATAACCATCCATGCAGTGTTTGCGTTGATAATTTTCTCCAGTCACGACTCCAGTGGTTTAGTCGCGCTGCCGCTGTTGTTGATTATTTTTGTTCGGCTAGCCCATGATGATGACGTTAATCGAAAACATCCTGTTGTCAGTGACGAGGATGACATTATGTTTAGTCGTAGTCTTCTTCAGTTACAGTACATAAGTACACCTACTTTTTATACCATATATTTTATCCAAAATTCAACCACCCCCATATAAGTATGTAGGCATAGGCTTTGACTATGATCATTTGTATTAGTTGTTGCTATAATGGTGGCTGTGCATAAATAAATTGGAGCAAAAACACACACACACGTACATTTGTATTAGAAGTAGCGCATTTGTTTTGTCTGATCTAATGATGTTAATCCGGAATACCATGCTGCTAAAAACTTATATATAGGGTTCTCATTAACACAAATAATAATTATATGCACACAAAAACAACACACGTTGATTAATCTTTGCCTAATAAATAAGTTTGTGATGCTGGTGCAGAATGGATGCAGAAAATAAATTCTTACGGAAGATTGGTTTGTTATTGGTCCTCGTTTCGTCCTGCTGGAAAAGCTAGCCGCATGGAATGAACCTATTTGCGTAATAAATGTAAATTCTGTCTGTCATCATCTGCAGTCACAATTTGTGTCTCTTCGTCACCACCGCTGCTACTCCTCCTCCTCCTGCTGCTGTATTGTGGATGAGTTATGTATAAGTATATATACTTTTGGTGTGTCTTTTTGCATCAATTCTTTGGTATACTATATATGTACTGTATATATATACTATAATAAATATTTAATAATAAGCTGGCTTCCTTAGAGAAACATTCCAGTCTTCCTCTTGCAAAATTTTCTAGTATGAAGCACAAGACAAGCCTTAAGCACAAGCGCCACTTCTTGGGATCTTGTAATGGATTTTTGTGGATCATCGGAACTGATTAGACAACAGACGTCTCTCCGGTTTTTCCCTGTACACACACATGACATGACCATCCTTTTAGCCCTAATCATTTCTTCTTTCGCCTGTTGACATGCATAATGTACTATATAACACATGTCCATGTAAAAAAACGCTGATTAGAACTAGTAGCATATAATATACCTAAGGCAAATGGTAAGAGCGTATTTCTTGCTTCATTTCCTATATACAGCCTCACACAACAACACAGGCTTATCGTAGCTGGGAAATTACTATTTTACCATTACATCTTTTTACCCCAGCCATATAGTCAAAATGCTATGCAAAATGTAGCCAAACGGAAGTTGCGAAAGTGTAGTTGGAGCTGGTTTGCTAGAAATACAAAACCCTATAGTAATTTTTAATTTGCAGCTATTGAGTATATCTACCTATGCTTTACCACTCCAGCTAAAAAAGACCCAAGCATAATATACCTAAATGTATCATGTATCCCCAGTACTTCTTCGCAACCTGGAACCATTAATGATTTTTAACGATTTGCCTCTATATATGCATCATGTCCACCTTTTCACAGGATGTCCTAAAAATAATGCTTTCACACACACTGACACAAACAACAATATTACACTCCTCTTTTAACTGTAATTTTAACCAACAATTCCATATTTGTATAGTCACAAACAATACGAGGATCATGTGACAACGTCCATAATGTTGCATACCTTTGCCTGTTTTCTATCCAGTAATTAACGCTAAAACACAAGTGGACTGAAAAATGAATTGAATGCTCAATTTATTTCTATAGGATCACAAAAGTTACCTACTGCCATCACATTTTTAGTTACAATTACAACTAACTAATAACGCTTCCCTTCTAAAAAATAATGTCAAGTCATAAGTNATCACATTTTTAGTTACAATTACAACTAACTAATAACGCTTCCCTTCTAAAAAATAATGTCAAGTCATAAGTATCTGTATTGTGTATAATCCAAAAATCACTCTAAATCTCGCTCGTGAGAGAAAACGCCGTCGCATCCGCCTGCTGAAAAAAAAACTATAAATTGTATCTCTGCTGCCTGGTTGGTTGCCTGCTACCGTGAGTTTTTTTTAATTTACAAAATAATTAATCAAACATCATCATCAATATTATATATATGCCTTTGTACAAAAAAAATATTATTTTTTCAATTTTATGATTACTCTGGTTGTGGTGAAAATGTTTTTTTTATCTTTTTTTTGTAGAAATTGTTTGTGTAATGTTAATGCAAATTGCTCTCACACATGTTATTGCAATCGGTTTTTTTTGTTGGTAACAAAAAAAGGCATCTTCATTTTCATAAGAGAAATATGTACAGCTATGTATATGATGATGAAGATGTGAAAAAACCGATATATATATTCACACCAAAACCAAAACATATAATCAATATATAAATATATTGCTTGTAATGTAAATTATTTTTATCTGTCCTTTTCTAAATGCATTTTATGAAACCGTTGTTATATATTTATCCTAATTATTTTTAGCTGAAAGCTGACGCTGAAAAAAACTGCTGTTGTTGCTGAAAATATTCACAGAAAAAAAAATCTTGCTGATGCTCCCTTCTCTAGAAAAAAAAGCAAAAAAATCGAAAAATGTTTGCGTATGTCTGTCTCTCTCTCTCTATCTCTCTGCGCTCTTCACGAAAATAATGTATGCATTTATTTGGGTAAGTAATTAATGGTGTTTGCGGTTTTTAATACGGCTACACACACTTTTTTAATCTTTTTATTTTTTTTATAATTTATGATTTTTTTTGACGTGCTGCTAGTTTTCTGTTTTTCACATTAAAAATGCATTATACTTCATAACAATTTATCATTTTGTTTGCTCACATATAGCATCTCCAACCAATTTATTTTTTTGAATCACAACAACCACGAATCGCAACAACTACAAGAGCTTTCTGCACATTTTGTGAATAAATGCGTAGCTAGAGTTTGTCTATACCTTTTTTTATAAATGCACATTACTAAACTAAACTGACATTGCATTATGAAGGCTTTTGCTATATGTACGAGTATATATATATATATTGCTGCTTAGCTTTGTCTCCAGCATTCTCCAGTCATTTGGTACAGTTAGCCACCAATGAAGCCTGAAATTATGTCATTCGTCGCGTTGAGCTAGAGACAAGAACTGGTAACAAAAAATGAGTTACTACTGCTAAAAATGTAGCCAGCTATGCTATAAAAAGCGCAAAACGTAGTTTGTAGAGACGCATATAAAATATTCAAGAATGCGCCCCTCTCTTTCTCTCTCTCTGCCTAAATATACCGCTGCTGCTGAGCTGATGATGCTGATGCTATATGCATTCCTTTTCTCCCATCCCAATTTTTGTCTTGTTAACTGCCATTTTATTTTCTGTCTCTATCTCTGAGAAAAACTTTCATAAGGATTCGCGTATCGTATTGTGATTTTCTCTCTTGAGGAGAGAGGAGAGGAGAATTGTCTGCTAATTTCTTTCTCTTCTTCTATTCTTCGAAAAGGAAATGTGTATACATTTTATATTTGCCTTTGCCATACAAATATATAGCCAAACAAACATTGCAAAGTAGTAAATAATTGCATTGCATTCCACTCATTCACTCAAGCTAAATTGCTTTTTATCTTGGAGTGAGCACTAAAAGTGATACCAAGTTGGGTGGCTACATGCTACACATCATATAAAAATATATATCTTTATTTTATAAGGCGTACTTTAAAGAATAAGAAATAGAGAATAGAATGTCATCGTTTGGAGATCTGTTTGGTACTCTGTATTGGATTAGTTTAGGTTGTTGGTAGAAGATTAAATGTGTACAACTGTAAAGTTATCAAGGAGATGAGGAGAGAAAACTCTTTGAAAATGTTGATTTTCTCTCTAGGATTTTACGGAGAGGAACATAAACTCATTCTACTTTTTGAATGTGTAAAAGTAAAAGGAAGGAGCCACATGATGATGTGTGTTCTGTCCTATTCCTTGAGCTTATTTCTCCCTTTGAATGTAAATCGATCGTTAAGAAACTCTTCGTGAACTTGTTGTGTTGTGCCCCACACGTCAATTTTAACTTGTGCTTTCTTCCTCTTTTTTACTAAACCAAATATTTCTCTCGTCTCCTCTCCTAAGCTTATTTCTCCCTTTGAATGTAAATCGATCGTTAAGAAACTCTTCGTGAACTTGTTGTGTTGTGCCCCACACGTCAATTTTAACTTGTGCTTTCTTCCTCTTTTTTGCTAAACCAAATATTTCTCTCGTCTCCTCTCCTCCATCACCACTCTCTCTTTCAATCTATCTTACTTTTCTCTCTCTCATCCCATATATAAATTTGTGTATGTTGTACCGCATAAAGATGTGATATATTCTAGTATCGTGGCAGGAGCGTGCACTTATCACTTGAATTTATATTACTTCGTTCGGTTCTCGTTAAATTCTTTGTGGTCTGCTAAATAAAGGAGGAAAATGGTGTGCGTTAAAATGCCAGAGAGTTTTTCATGTCATTTAGTGCGAATTTTATTATCCTCTTCCTCCTCACTCTCTCCACAGTTGTCTGTATTTTTCTCGCTTTTTCCAATATACAGCTTATAGATGAAATATTTGAGTAATAAACTATATATATATAGATAGGCATGCAGGCTGCTACTGGAGAAATCATGAAGAGCAAAGAACTCTTAAAAAGAAAGATTGAGTGGGTCTTTCTCAAGTGGCAAGAAATGTTTTTCTCATTCTTTATATTCCCAAACTACAGTAAAAGTATATATATAAGTACAAACCTTATACTTATGGGAACGTAAACCAAGTGCATTAAATGTTCCTTTTAAAACTTCTTCACCAAGTGAAAGGAGAAAGGAAAAGAACAGAGATATATTCATTATTTGTGTTTTCTCCTCTTTCAGAAGATAAAAAGCGAGCATAATTGAGGGAGGAATGGAAATGGTTTGGGGGCTGAACCTTTACTACTATATATATGTTCTTGTGTTGCATGTTCTCAAACTTGCACACGATAAGTTTTGATCGTGGGAAAGAAAAGACGTATTCGAGGAATTTCCACTTATTATATTAGTTAGATTCATTGTCATAATAGTTGGCTGAGGGTATTTCTATTATTGTGATTGTGAGTTAAATCCTGTACTGAGCTATAGGTTATACTTTAAGAGCTAAACTATATAGGATAACTCGTATATATACATTTCTATATTGGATTCGATCACATTCTTCCATCCAACAAACTGATAATCATCATCTGCACGAGTACATCAGTCAGTAGAGTAGTCACTAGTCACCACACACACATACGGTGGGTCTAAATAGAAAAGCGAGTGTGCAAGAAGGAGTGTAATTACATCATCATACTAGATCCCATACAAATTCCTTGTAAACTCAAGGAAAAATGATGATGGTGACTAGTAGAAATGCTCATTTATAGGATATTTACTTTACTAAGAGCGGCTTCCATCTCTCCTCTACACGCCACGCACAACTCGATCGTCTTGTGTAGAATATACATTCACAGGCTTAACTTATCAACATCTCAAGGAAAAAAGTATTTCTTCATTAATTGAATCCTTTTGTCCGAACGTGGCAAGAGTTTTGTATGAAGAAGGAGAAGGAAAAGAGAGAGAGTTAGGAAAAAAGTTATTGGGAGAGAAGAAAATGGCATTTATGCGACTTTGCTCTACACACTTATTCCTCCTCCTCTTTCTGCTTTGCTGAAGGTTAGTTAGTAAAACATATATAAGTATATAGGAAAAGAGGTTCTTTCACTATAGCAAATAGCACTTGATGCTCTTTCTTCATCCGCTGATGAAGTAAAGTATACTTATCCTATAACACATACCAAAGTACACTAAGGTTTTATTATGAGGAGTTAGTCGTTCCTTTGCTTGAAAACAGAATGGAATGGGAAAAGAATGAAGATTTTGGGGAATGAGAGAGAAAAGAAAATGTTTTATTTCTTCTTTGGCATATCACTTCTCCAATATAGATAGATATATAACAGACTTTATTTCTTATTGGTGCTACCAGTGCTGCTCTCCTCCTGGCAGTACTTTTATTTCGCTGATGTGTGAGAGTGAGTGAGTGAAAGAGTGATATGAAGGTTCAAGGTTTCAGGAACGGAAGAACAAGAGGCGGCATATAAAAAAATGGAGAGAGTGGAAATAAGGACCATTTTTTTCGCCCATTCGGGCTACTATCAAACGTAAGAGTGAAGAATATGTATGTATGTACTTATGCTTCCTACACGTTTGTCTATCCTCCTTGGAGATTTCGTGGCGAAAATCCGGTAGTGCATTGCTTCAAGGAGTGAGTGCTATATCACCTGAATACTAGATGCAGTTGTGTGCCGTAGGTCTGTGGGTGCTCAAGAAGAGAGTTGAGCCCCTCTATATTCTATATTCTTTTAAACATGTATATAACACGCCTTCATGTGTGCTTAAAAAGACTTTATATCCTTTCAGTTCCAGGAATAGTAGTGTTTTTGTATCATGTCATGTAATATGTACATTCTCTTCTCTTGGTTTCTGCTCCTCTTTATTCCTCTTTGCTCTGGTGGAAAGAACCCGTACGAATTCAAATGTGTTGGATGCTCGGCTGGGGCACGGTATTTTCGGCGGATTCGCTTCTTCTTCTTCTCCGCTATACAACTACAACAAAAGTGTTGTGTGTAGCTTGAACCGGTGTTGTTTCTCGTGAATTTTTAAGTTTCTTAGAGTTTTGGGATTTATTTGTCTTTCTTCTTTCTCTCCTCTTGTTGGTCTTACAAATACTTTTTTTATTCTTCTCTCTCTCTCTCTCTCAGCCAGTTTTACGTTCCTTGTTGCACGCTCCCCCTTTTCGCTCATATGTTGCTCATTGCTCCCATTCTCATATATTATTATCGCTCCTTATATGTACAAAATACTTTTTTCGTGTGTGGAGAGTAATAAACATACTGTTTTTTTCCTCCTTGCCCTCGCACTCTTCTTGTTGTTAGTTACGAGGAGTGTGTGTATAGTGTGTATGCTTTCTGATCATAGGATATTTTTCGACCCTCACTTTGGAGCTCCGACTCTAAAGTTTGCTATAGAGAAAAGGAAAGAGGAGAGCGAGAAAAAGAGAAGGGGAGCATATATTTAAGTGCTACCAAAGGAATTCTTTGGTAGAAATAGGAAAATGTGAGCATTCATATCAGGAAAAGAAGCATGAGAAAGTTTAGCTAAACTTGAGACACGGTCATGACGCTCCTAGGAAAACAAGATGTAATTCCTTGTTAAGTTATAGTTATGACCAAGGCTTCATTTTCACTGCGTTTTCTCGTTCCTCCTTTTTTAAAAAGAGCAAATAACGCTTCCATTCTCACAAAAGAATGTCAGGAGGGACCAGAAAGGAAAGCAAGCCACAGCTTTTTTATGTCAAATGGCGAAGATGAGTGAGCACAGATATGTAAGCAAATGGGATGAAAGTTTTATTCAGAAAATTGAAGGAGTTTGCTCAGACCCCGTTTTGTTCTCGATCTCTTCTGTAAATCCTTATATGAAACAAAAAGTAGTAGAGCTTGCGTCTTCCCATGTTAATTTTTAATTAAGATGGATGATGTTCCAAGAAAGGAAAAGGTGATGGTGGTGTTAATTAGGTAGTTTCAGTGGCTATAATGAATGAAATCTTTTCACACTTTTTGTTACCCTCTCTTTCTCTTCTCAATCTAGTTTCTTCTACTTTTTTATGGAGAGGTGCAACATGCAAAACCCAATTAACATAAATATTAATGAAGTATAAAAAAATTACTTTGCCGATTTCATAACTTATTCATTTACTTACTATTGCTACAGAAAATAAAAACTAATTGGAATTAGGATTCACTGGAAAGCTTATACATAAACTCTTTTTAAGGTGGAAATATGCATGTTTATTAGGTTATCCGCCTCTAGCTGTCTTATCAGAGCAATGCATTTCTTAATCTAATTTAGAAAAGAAAAAAACTCAATTCATGCCAACAATTTTGCTTGCTTGCACAGGCTTTTCTTTGCTATGTCATTGCACACATATTCCATTTCCGATCCCTGAAAATCGATACTACGCCAGCATCAAATTACTTCAAGTAAGTAAAAAAAATTAGGCATGTAGAATACTAAATTTCGCTTTTTGCTTCCATTCAATCATTTTGACATATGCATTATAATTGCTTTTCCTTCCGATTACTACTTGACATTTGTCAAATCATCAACTACTATATATACTATCCGTTTAAATTATGAAAAGATGAGATAATTCAATCATTCTTTGGTGCTCTGCTCTTACAACCGCTGCTGAGCTACAATTTGATGCTGCTGCTGTGCTGCCTCTGCCTTCTATCTGTAACATATTTTGGCTGATCAGATTTGATCTGCCACTCCTCCAACGCCTATATCGCCTCCACCCAGAGAGTAAAAGAGTAAGAGAGTTTGGTAAAAAAAAATTTATGAGTATCTCCCAAGACATTGACTTGTGTGTGCTGCAAAGACAGATATTCACCTTTGTGGTAAAAATAGAGTACACGTTCTTATTAGATATCGTAAATTTACTAAAAGTAATATCTCACAGAGTATTGCTAAACTTTATTTTGTATTTCTTTTATTGAGTGCATGCGTGCCTGCATCAACAAATGCCAAATGCTTTGCTCTTGCTCATCCGGACGTGTTGATAAGCTTGATAAGCATGTAGCGAATGGGATGATGGATGAATGCAATTTATTATTCTGCCATGTGTGATGTTGATGTACGTGTGTGTGTATGTGTATATGGATATTGGATGTAATAATTATATGATACGATATAGCTCCTTGGCTTGCTTGACAGTGGATTGTGGCGTGGCTTATGAAATAAAAAAAATACAAGGGAAAAATTTACTTACACATATATATGCTTGTGTGCCATTTTATCTTGGTCTCCAGCATTTTAGAAGTTTGGTCTATGCAAATTACGATTATGCCATCCGCATGCCTTGCAGATAACAATTCTCTGAATTGTGACGTTTGAAACTAATATTGCCTGTCTGTGCCATACTTTTCTCTTGAGTAAAAGTAGGAAATTCTGCTTCCCTTCTCATGTCAGAGAAGAAGGACATGCAAGCAGTATAATTAACTGGATCAGTATAATCAATCAAAGAAACTAGAAACTCTACTATTTGAAGGAAAATGCAAAGCACTTTTATATAATTGGAAAAGAGAAGAGAAAAGGGAATGAAATCGATAAAAATTGATCCGGGGAAACCCCAAAGGAATGTACGTACTTTTATGTATTTATTATTCTTTTGCCTTGCCTCATCGAGTTCAAGGTTTGAGAAAATGAAAAGTAAAATGAGTGAAAGAAAAGGACAGGATTGTATATCGTATTCTGTGTATTGCATATACCTATATAAGTATATATTGCTCGCACAATTCTGTGTATACATACACAAATAGGTTGATTAGTGATTCACCTTTTGTCCTCGGCTCAGGAAATTTCTCCACAGCTTTTCCCGTCAGACTGGCGACTGACCACCATTAATAATACATAGCCATGTGCATGTATACGTATGATGGGGTCGTTTTTGCGTACATCCATATTTCTGATGATATGTAGAAAAGCACGTTATAATCATATTGGATGAGCCATCTGACTTATATTTTCATTCACCTGGTGTGGTGTGGCCGTGGTCAATATACTCTTGTGTGTACTTACGTGAATGTACTATATAATATGTATGCTTACTCACACAATTTTCCTTGTAAATGCACACACCTTTCACAATATTATTTCCTTGAATTTTTCCTCCCCTCCCTATCTATCTATCCTATTGTTAACTGAAGTGCAGACAGTTGACATTTGGCATATTTGACAATAATGCCGTTCTCGTTCAATACAAACAAAATGTAATTGTCTTTCTAGCTTTTATATGCGTCTACTATATATACTATATATATACTATATACTTCAAACCCAAATGAATTATTAATCAAGGAAAACAGAACGAGAATGAAATCATTGCCAATATCCATTTCATCTCTGTTATGTGCACACCTCCCTCGTCCTTCCGTCGGGTAAAAGTTCAATAGACTCTGACATCACATGGCTGGCTCCATTGGCCATTGATTTCTTATGAAATTTATATCATTGTTCTGAGTACTCCTACTTATTAGATATTATTATGCAGTGAGCATACACTATATAGCATATA
>JAANSM010000615.1:0-25689 GCA_036850725.1 Orchesella villosa | reverse complement strand
TGACAACTGCGTCAGATGAGAACTTCTATATGCAGTACTAAATTGGTACTAAGCTTCGTACTTTAGTTCCATAAAGTATGGAAAGAGTACTGAATTACTATCCTCTCTGGTTATTGGGGATAGTCTGGAAGTCAAAGTCATGAAGAAAGGAAGGAAAAGGGACGAAAAAGGGAGTCACCATCCACTCCATTATATATGTACATCATTTAATATACATAAGTGTATCAAGGATCCCTGTCTTTCTGTTTTGTCCCTTGATGTTCCAAAGCAGCCCAACCCTTGTTTTCAATCCAACATAACAAAACATAAAATATCAAGTTGAGACGGAGAAATGTGGTGGAGATGTGATGCTATATAAAGCGTAAACGTGAATAAGCATCCAGTGCAAAAGTATCCATATATATTCCTTCTTGTTCATCTGAATTTCAATCTATTTTCTTGCAAACTCCACTCCACTTCTATCACTTTGTGTACTGTACATTTTTTAGTTGAGTTTGAATGTTGTAAATAGAAAGGAGCTCTTCATCCACTCACTCTTCTGCTTCTCTGATCTGATGCATTTTTTTTCTAGAGCATCGGTATCAACTATCAACATCAACACATCCACCACCACATTCATTCATGAGCATGTACACATATATATATACATAGATATGTTTTTATTTTGTACATTTTTCTCTATTCCTATTCTTCTTGTACTTACTTTTGTCATGCAAAAAATGTATTCGCAATCTCATTTGGTATGTCTTCTTCCTTTCCATTTTTTCCCTCTCTCTTGAGCTCAAATCCCATTTTTCTCTTTGCTCTTTCTCAAGTAAATTATTCGGGATTTCGAGCTCCTGCCAATTTTTTCCTGCTCTATGGATTCTTTCCTAGATAGTATTTTCTGTCGTGAGTAGAAAAAATTCGTGATGCGATGCGATGCTGGGTGCAAAAAACCGTATGTGTTTTAGTGGTAGTGGGCGGATATTCTCTGGGAGAAAATGTATTTTAACAAAAGAAAGAGAAAGAGAGAGAGATTCGGTTGATGGCTGACTTAAGGAGAAATTTTTTACTTGTCAGCGCTTTCCAAGTGGAACTGATGTAAGGTAAATGTGAGAATATCAATGTGCTCCTGTGTACTACGTTGTGCAGTAATGCCATATTGATATGCCTCTTTTGTGAGAGAAAAAATGTCTATAACTGAATCCAAACGAGGCAGTTAAAGCGGCTCTGTCACTGTGACATTTTTCTCGAGAAAAAGAATATATATATATATATATATGCACATGCCTATATACTCTCCTCTACACAAAAGCTGCACATTCCTTTTCTCTCTATAAAACAGAGGCAACTACTGAGTTTAAATGGAGTTGGAAGTTGGAACAGTTGAAAAATACAATCATGCGAATTTACTTTGATATACGTAATACACAGTAATACATGTACTAAGTGTATATATATANGCGAATTTACTTTGATATACGTAATACACAGTAATACATGTACTAAGTGTATATATATAATGCATGTATGTTCATTTTTGTGTATATATTCTATTTAGCGTTCTTGTCATGCACATATTACGTAATACTTCTCTTGATTGATTGAAATCCCGTTCGCTGTAGACTCAAAATGATGAAATGAGACATGGCAAGGCTTGCTGGCTCAATTATGTGTCACATGAAGCAAAAAATGATGAAGTGTGGTATTTTGTTTCAGTGAAAGTAAAGTTATATAAAAAACTTTCTCCTTGACTTGATTTTGAGCATTGATGATGATGACGATGAAAATCAAGCGGTTGGTTTGTTACTGGTTGCAAGGTCAACTCAAGTTTGAAAAGTTGTTCCCTCCGTATGGTACCTGTCATTCTAATATATATTATGGAACAAACCCACGTGGAAAACTTTTTTTCCAGAGACTGAAGTACTCTAGCAGTCATGATTATGGGTGGAAATGGCAACTGATTTTCTGTTTCATGTCACTCAATGAAGGCGAGTGCTGAAAATGCGAGCATTTTTTCTCTTGAATGGACCTGTATATGAAATGAAGTGTTGTCACATTTGTTCCCTTATTCAGAAGTAGAACATTTAGTAGCAGGTTGAATAGGAACTTGATATAACATAAAAATCGATTAGCTTTACTACACACAGCAGCTGCTCACAGGCTTCACAAACAACGTGGCCAAACATGAAATGGCAATGATTAAAGTCGGTTAAGGAGAAACTGGAGATGAAACTGATGGAGAATAAATGGAAACCTGGTCTTTTAATTGTATCACCCTGTTCTTAATTGAAACATTAATGCTACACATGTTACAGACTTTAATTAAAGCCTCAAAATACCAAGAATTAGAATTAATGTTAAATTTTAGGCAGTAGGTGGTGGTGATTCGGAGAGCTGGGATTGAGTGCCCTATTAATGTCCTCTTTAGGAGCGAGTATCTTAATAGGGCTCATCTGGTTTTGCACAACATGTCCATAATTCAGTGGGATATTAGGCAAACAATATTTTTGACCTACATAAATGTCTTTCGCCCTTTCCACATTGTGAGTCCTCAGATCAGATCACACGCTGCTCCTTTTAGTACTCTCCACTCTTTTCAGCTTGCCTTGTCCCATAACCACAAGAATACCATGTGCCGCAGCAATACAATGGCCAGCAATAATGCTGCTGTTAGTCGTTCCATATCGCATTGCAACTCATCACAAACTTGATGGGAGCCCATCAGGGCTTTGTTGCTAAAAAAGAGAATCCACTGGTGCCGTTTCGTTCCTTCTGTTTCAGTGTACGAAATGTACATAGCTACAGGATGAAAAGCAATAATACCACACATCACACACTCTCCTGTCATATAAAAACTGGGAGAAACAAGCACTATTGCTACACATCATCATCATCATCGTCATCTCATGCCATGATACATTTTTATCTCTCTACAGGCATAGACATATAGGTAGTCATGATGGGACGTTTGCGTTGTAACATTTCATAAAGTTTATGATCTCAACTGACATTTACAATTTTAACTCGTTTTTCGGCTCGAAGCAAAAAGGAAATGTCTCTACGGCTCTCTTTCACAGTGGTAGCAAAAGAGAGAGCTCAACTTGGGATATTATTATTGTACATAAACTAGACTTTGTAATAGGTTGTTAGAATTGAGCAGTGAGCTTGGCTTGGTTGGGTCTCTGGAACAAGTTAAAACTACTACTTGCTCTAAAGCTAGCACCACCATTGCTGCTCCAACTAGCACCACCACCATCACCATCCAATATAATTATGTATCCACATTCGAGTATGCACATATTGTGATTTCTAAGCTGACATAACATAATATACCATAATATACATAAAATAGGATATATAACCTATGGTATACGGTCGTCTGTACATGCACACTGCACACCAATCTCCTCACTTCACGTTGATTTCATATTGTAAATTCCGGCTGAAAGGTATTATGGCCTTTAGACGTATATGTGTATACTGATACTCAAAATCTTTTTATACTTTTCCAAAGCAGAGTTGAGCAGCGTTCTTTTGCAAAAAAGAGAAAGCATAGCATAACATATAACTGTGACCTCAATACCTACCTACTCCAACATTACAAGCTACAATTGCTTTTTTGTATATTTCGACCATCACACATCACATCATTTATACGAGAGAGAGAGAGAGAGAGAAATGTTGGAATATTTTTTATAACACTTTTACATTTTCCTTTCTACTGAGCTGGTGGTAGGCAGGAGGCTTACTACTATATACATAGACTATTGTGATTGTGTTGATGTTGAGCTGAGCCAGCAGAGCTTTTGCCATTTTCTCCGCTCTTTTCAACGGTTCCACCCAACTGGAAGAGAGAATGCGGTGAGAGAATGAATGAATGAGCATGAATCCAGGAGAAAGCAGAAAAAACGTGAACTTATATATATGTGAATGAATGTATGTACGTGTGTGGTTCTTTTAACACTTGTTATATATACACTTATACCAACAATATATATAACTCCCTTTCTTCTCTCTCGTATAGGACACAATGCAATGGTTTTGTTTGATGGGAGTAACCTTTTTTGTATGAATGTAGTACAATTATTTTTTTTCAGGATTATTTTCCACAACTGTACCGCTTTGCTTTAGCTCCATTCTCCCTGTTCCTACCTTTTGTTAGTTTAATCATAATGACATGATTCTGCTCTTTAGGCCGTCCGTCCTTCGTGTTCTCTACTAATTTTAGTAACATACTTCTTTTTAATTTCCATGTTCTTTACTGGCTCTTCTATTTAATCAAGCCAAAGCCAGACACAAACCTTATTAGACACGCTCACCTTGCCTTGTTAAACAATATATATATATTATGTAAGCATATAGTTGTAGGTTTCGTGGAAAATTTGTTAATTTTCTTTTGTAGATCGTTATTCAATGATGAAATGTGAAAGAAAGCATTTGTGAATGTTACGTAACATGCTTGAATATGCAGGAAAAATTGCATAAAATTTTTATACGAGAAAAGTGAAGAAATGGAGTGAAATTCTGGGAAAACGAGAAGCTGTTGAAAGGTTCCCTTTTGCAAAAATCAACGAGCGTTTTAGTTCCTTTTGTATGAGGTTATTGGTAAATTAGGCTAACTCGCCTTTCTTCCCTCCACATTTTCTCTCTTCATTTCCTCCTCTCTTACTCAAAAACGGTTGGTAGCAAGCGGAGTACTTACTCCATAGACTTACTTAACTTTTACATAAAATAGCAGTACATTTTGCTTCGCTCTTCCTTTTTCCTCAAACCTCTTTTGACTTTTCAAGGAAAAGGCAAAAGAAAGAGGAAGAAACGGTTGTAAAATCAGGGCAAAACTCTTCTTCGCTTTCTTCTCTCTCCTAAAAAAGGATTGCAAGTTTGCAGAATCAGCACTACACAAGAAAGAGCATAACGAACTAGGGAAAGGACTCGGCGAGAAAAAAAAAGAGTTCTGAGTTTGAGATGATGGCTAAAGTGAGAAAGCAGTGAAAAGTCTCTTTTTTCTTTTGCTGGCTGAAGCTGCTGTTGCCTCATTCAATGATGTTATAAAGCTCAGCTGGTGCCTTCACTTATGTATCCTTTTTATGTATGCTTTATGATGACTTTTCCCTTGGAATTATAAGAAATAATATTATGTACATATTTTTACACACACACGCGATGTGATGCGATACTAAAAAAAGTAGGAAGCGAATGCGAATCCTAGGAAAAAAATATAGTGTGTGAGCGGCAGCGGAGGAGCAGAGCGCGTTAGCAATATTTCATTTAAGTATTATGACCATGAGCCCTTTAAGTACAAGTGGAACTAACAGGCTTATATTTATATCGTATATACTAGCTTTATATACCATGTTGTTGTAAAACCCTCACTTTCCCAGTATTTTGGTTTTCTTTGAGACTAGCCTAAGCCTTAGCAGAAAAAAAAGAAGGGAATTGTACAAATAGTTTAGAAGGTGAAGTAAAAAAGGACACCATATAGTCATGTTCGAAGTCGTCTTCTTTTCCTTCTACTTTTTTGTACACCATTATAGGAAAAGTATCTCTTGTTCATTCTCCACTTTGAGTAAGTAAAGGCAGTAAAAAAAGGCCGGTGGATATCATGAGAAAGTGAGACATGCAATCCGATGCAGGAAACAGGAAGAAAAAGTTGTCTATGTTGGCTCACTTGTGCTTTGTTTCTATGTACGTATCCACGAGAAAGGCTAAACTTTTCATGTGACACTACTGGACTGAGCTTTTCCAAGCTTTTACGCGATTTTCACAATAGGAACTAAAGACGAGTGAATCTGGGTGGGTGGTGGAGGCCACTTTTTTTGGCTCGTGTGTAAATATAGTTTATAGAACATGGTCATCATCATCATGATCATGTATGCGCGAGGAGAGAAAACGTTTCAGCTTTTCAACTAGCCAAACGTTATATTCTGCATTTTGAGGCAGTAAAATGTGGTAGTCATAAAAAGATAATGTATACTTTGGTAAGCATTAAAGCAATCAGGTCAATTATTTAGAGGGAGCCTATCAAAAGTACTTTTACTGCTTTTCCGGATCATGCATGCTAAATAAAAATGTTCATGGAGGAGAGGGAGGCAGACAGTTGGTGTGGTCTCTCCAAAAATTCAATAATGTTATGCATTATTGCTTATCACGCGATCATCATCATCGTGATCATCTTGTATCCATTTAATCCATATTGCGTCAAAGTTCCTGATCCTCTATGCTTATACCAGCAGGAGCCAACAAAAATGTTTAGCACAATACGCTATAGCCAACACACAAATTAGATTCATCCTGATAAATTCCATTTTTCTTGAATGATCGTGAGTAGAGGAAGAGGATCTACATCAACACATCTAAATTGCTAATTATGAGCTAGGAAAGCTGATTTGCTGCTGTTGCTCGAAAAGATTTAACATCTTCAAACAGTCCTTTGTTGGACAAGTACCAGCAAAGCACCCAAAAAGCGATAGTGTATATAATCGTGCCAACTCCAACGGGATGGATGAGCTGATCAATGCTTTACCATGCTGTAATATATACACTCTGCAGCAATTAATTAATTTTGAGTGGCTTGTTAATCCCTGTCGTGACATTGTAAACAGAGCAGTGTGTACAATGTACAACTACAACCCAAGCCACTTCATGACTTGTAAAGAGAAGGAGTGAGGACGATTCATCCGATAAAAATTTATGGGAGTCATTGGAACACTTGCTCAGCTCATAGTCATGAATCGGATTTTGGCTCTTCTTTACCAATGCAGATTCTATAGTTAGACATTTCTAATTAGCGATTTATTTCAGAGAAGCATAGGATGCGTAATGCGTAGTTGGTGTAATGCTGAAACAGCTTTTGTATTTACTAGCAGTGGCATATACACAAGGCTCCATACCCTTTATATGTAACAATCAACAATACATTTTTATCATCATATAGTTGTAGTTGATAGGTTCAATGGGTGCAAGCAATATTAAACGTATCCAATTTGTAAACTCTTGAAATTCAATTGAAACAGTGAGCGCAGCAATATTTTTTGAAGTGGTAACACACCATCATCATCATCATCACATCACGAACAAATTGTTGTCATCAAGCTGTATTTTGATGCGTCAGATGAGACGAACATCATGCCATGAAAAAATAGGGTAAATATGAATCTTACTCTTTTTTTTACTGAAAAAGGATCAAGATGACGAGAGTAATCATTTGTAAACAGCATGAGAGCACACTTGATCCTCATCATCACGATCTTGTGCACGATCGTCGAGGTGATCACCGGGAATGATGCGATCATCATCATCACTATCATCTATAGCTTATGGGAGGGCAAAGATGAAGGGTGCACTACATTGGTCCTTTTTAAATCATATCCATAAGCATACCATACCAAAGTATTTTTTCGTACTTACTGCTCCCTCACTCATTCCCAATCCCACACACTCTAGCTTCGCATGAATCATCCTCACACGGTGCTCATATGCATGAAAGTTCCCGTGTTTTAAAGAAAAATGAAACACTGGATAAAATCTGTCGGATGAAAAATATCCAGCTCACCTACCATATAATTTCATGTCATATTACTCTTCAACTTTATTAGATCTCTTGGAACTTCTCTGGATCCAGATATCCATTTTATTTTCCATGTCTAATATTGTAATAGTTTATATTATATGTACTGTTCTGTTTATCTGTGGAAAAATATTCAACGAGCCCGTGGAAAATTGATCCCTCCAGCTCTCCACAAAACAAGGATAGGATATAGGATACGTAATGAATATGAGTTTGAAAGCTCAGCAGGCATACTTTTTACCATGCTGTCTATTTTTACAAGCATTATCATGACATACTGATGATATTTTTGTGAAAAAGACCAGCACAAATACTGAGAAAAGTATTATAAAAAGGCTGACTGATAACTGGTACTAATACTTGAGTCAAAAGTGGAGGAAATCACTGATCCACCTACTTCTTTCACAGATATAGATATGTATTGTACATATACGTAGAAAAGGGTATTAGCGCAAGTTCCTCATATTTTTTAGCATCCAGCAAGCCCATCCAAGCAAGAGTAGAAAAGGGAAAGAAGGATAGCTTCTGACAGCCACTTAAATAACGAAAGAATCTGTTATTAAGACACTTGAGTTCAGCATGTGCTCCTCCAAGCTTCTTGAGTGGATATTATTTGAAAAAGTGCTCTGGAGAAATCAGGTTGGGATATTTTTCACACAAAAAAGAGACTAGGAAAGGACTGGAAGGAGAAAGAGGAGAGAGTTGTGAAACAACATTTTTGAATGTATATTGCGTATTTAGTCATGTTTTTACTGGTGTACTACTAGCGCTAGCTACTTCACTGGGAGATAAGTAGTATTCCTAGTAAAAGGAGAAAGGATATATATTTATATACCAGTTTTGTCCTTGGAGATAGATACATAAGTAGATCTACAGACACAAAGGTCTCCTGCTGGAGTGATGTTGCCTGCTGTTTCCATTCTCCACACTAAGAGGTATCAAAAATGGTAAGGATGAGAGGCGAGAGTTGGGAAAGCAGAGGGCCACATTGAAAATAGAGGCTATGTTGAAAGCTTGTATTACATGAGTCAGAAGAGGTATTCAAGCGAGCCAAATGACATGCTATGCATTAATGTTCTTTAATTCTCCTTAATATGAAATAAAGCCATTTCTCTAAAGCTACTTTCCGATTTAGTCTGCCCTTTCTTTCCACAAAAAAATGTCTCAAGTAGATAAGTTTCTGTAATCTTGGAATACGCTTTGGAAATTTCGCTGCTTGACTATGCAGTACATCCATATTTAAAGATCTACTTTTATCCTCAACTATGGTCAATAAATTTAATATACATTATATTTACCTGTTCTGTATAAACAGTGTGGTTGATGTTGTAGGTAATGAAAATGTGTTTTGGTATTAATAAATTCATGATATGACGACAGCTCGATCAACTATGGTCAATAAATTTAATATACATTATATTTACCTGTTCTGTATAAACAGTGTGGTTGATGTTGTAGGTAATGAAAATGTGTTTTGGTATTAATAAATTCATGATATGATGACAGCTCGAATGATCAACGTATTGCTTTTCCGAATAGGAAATCTATTTATGCTGCTACACTGCTACGGTTGTATACGTATGTAAATCTTTACAAGTGTACCCTTGTTCCTTTCCAATATTTATGTTGTAAAAAATCCCTCAATACTTCCAGGATTCAGTCCAGATGTACTTTGTTCATGTATGCTGCTTCGTATATCATACTCGACACTGAACTCAATGCAACATAAACTGAGCAGTTCGATCCTCTCACTCCCGTGATGTGATTTGCTTATGATGATTTCAATGTAATCATACATTATACAAACTCTTGACTTGGCTTCAATTGAACTACAATATCAGCACGGTTGCTATCCTTTTCAACTCTGACGATGTTTTTTTGGCTGCTGGTGCTGACTTTTTACTACCTATTCACATACAGTTCTGCTTACTTGTCTTTTCAACTGGATTTTTCAATCATACCCTTTTTTCCTTTTTCTTATGTGCTACGTGTGAAAAGTACACAGGATGGAAAGAGGGAGAGGGAGAGAGAGTGAGAAAGAGGAAGCTCCATAATATTTATTTATATTGTCAGATTCAAATTCTTTTCCACTTTTTTATTTCCTCCAAGAAGGAAGCAAAACATATTACGAATGTATGAATGAAAAGCAATGCAAATATGGGAATAAAGGAGGCACATGAAAAAATAAGAATTTTATCGCACCAAAAACAACTCCAAAAATCCTACAGCATACAAATATAGAGCAGGAACATGAAGCACTACGGTAATTCAAGAAGAAAAGCTCATTCACTCTCAAACGACGTCTTGTATGCATGTGTGTAATATACAACAGGATGTGCATAGGTCGAAGAAAGAAATACATATACACACACTCTCGTACACGTATGCTCCCGTTATTTATTTGGATTATGATGATTGAACAAAATTTGAAATGCAGTAGGAACGGAATACATGAGTTATGTGAACATTACAATTTTGTGAACCTTAACGAAGCAACGAATGGGATTGTAAGTTGTTTGCCTGCATATTATATGCATACATTGTAGTACTTGTGACTTGTACTCCTTGAATGAATTGTGGAGGTGCTCTATATCCACTTGTGATATATGAGATAAGGTCTTTTTTGACTTGACTATGGAATGGGAGAGCCATGCAGTCGTCTGTCTGGGCACAGAATCCATATATCTTGTATATTGGGTGACAAATGCTTTTCTGCATGCATAATATCATTACAATATCCGTTAGAAGTAGATCGTTGTCTCCACATATAATTCAAATTCATATGTATTTTTTCCTTACTCCTTTGTAAACTCCATTCCATTCTGATTTCCTGACTCTGAGCACTAGAGGAAAAAGTAAACATGCTTATTTTTCTGACACTTTCTCCCTTCTCTTTAGGCAAATTCAATGTTCGTTTTCATCCATTTGTTGGGAAGGGGAAGTTGCTTCCTGGAGGACAAATGTTACGTTTTCTCTTTCTTCATATTCACATCTATTTTTGTTTGTTGCGCATTTTATTTTTTTTGAGAACAGAAAAATTGAGAGAAGTTATGTATACTGTGTACTATTTATAATGTATTATGTTTTCTTTTAAAAAAGGGCAATCGAATTTGTTCGCTTGTATGTATCCAAATCCAATGTATAGAAAAGTATAATATGAGATTTCTCAAATACAAACACTGTTTTTAAGAGCAATACACACACGTGCAGAGGAGCGTGTTGGATGTTCGTAAATAATATTTTGTAATGTTGGTCGCATTCAAGTTCCAAGTTAAAGGTAGCTATTGATAACACTACAACACGACACGACATTCTTAAAAAGGATAACATGACGTGACTGTGCCAAAAAAAGAGAGAAAGAAATTGAATTGCTCTAAGCTATCCTTCTTGTCGCCTCAGAGAAAATATTTACGTCTTGTCATCTTCTTGTCGCCTACCCCATTCACAATCCGATGTGTATAAGGAAAAATTGTGTAGAGAGTGGAGCTGAGTCAAGTTCAGTTCAGCTCAGCACTCTCCTATATTTGTGAAAATGGGATAGAGATTCGAAGAGACAAGGAAGTATTTGCGTGATTGAAAGTTTTCGAGCATGAGAACACATTCTGTATTCAGGATGGGAGGAGGTGGATATGCTAGCAACACCAGTGGAGCAGGTGAAGTCTATCTTTTATCTACTTTGACGTTTGTATAATATGGAGAAGGTTGTAACACTACAAACTATATTATTCCCCTACTCCACATGATTAATTGGAGGAAACGTTGAGTAAACAGGTAGGGATATATAGTTTGACTTGAGAGATGATAGCACATATAGAATATAGCACCAACTTGATGGGATCGATATTGTTACGTTATGCAAAAGATATATCAAGTATTGATGTGAAGTCTATGTCTATTACCATTTACCATTACCTCCTCTCCATTCATTCCACAAATTGACTGACAGATTTTACTGACAGCTAAAGACTTGAGAAGAGGGAGAAAGCTATAAAGTAGAGCAACTTGCATAATGCTGTTACCTTACATGAAACGAGTGAGTAAAACCGAGTGTATTCCTCAGGTGAATCCATTTCCATATATGGGGAATATTTTTTAGAAGTACTTCCTCCTCCTGGCACGAGAAATGGGGCAGAGCCAGAGTAGACCTAGAACGATACTTCATCTCTCTGTTGGAATTGAATTCACTGCTGCCTTTCCACTTCCTACCTTGCTAAATGGAGTCCAATCAAAGCATGTCCAATATAAAGTATATAGAGAGACGAGAACTAATTTTCCTCATCGTATTACATTATTAAATACACATGATGATGGTGGCGATATGGGACTGACATATTCCTCTTGGCAAGCCGAAAAATACCTTCAACCTTACCACTTTCGTTAGAGATGGGCTGTTTATGTAACATAATATGATGATGAAATTGTAAGCTCAGTAAAATACGGTGAGCTTGGATAGATACCTCTTCAAAAACTTATTGTTTCCTGGTACTCACTCCATCATAGGCATACGTGCATCAGTAGTTAAGGGGAAACATGAAAGTGAAAATTTGTAGTTGAAGTAGGAAAGCAGCTACCTTTTACTTTACCTTTGTGTATTATATTATGAGCGAAAGTGAGTGAATTGAGTTGATAATACTGGATTGAAGGAGAGAGAGAGAAAAGGGAAGAGAGGCAACCAACAGCTATCTTCTACTTTCATCACCGGCCAACTTTTTCGTTCTTGGTTGAAGGTTGTTCGGTTATAATGAAAGTGCTTCTGGTTTATGGCAGCTTCTCCTTTTCATCGTGCTACACTACACATAACCACCACACCGGCGGTCTTGGCCTCCTGTTAATCACTTCATTTAATCGAGTTTCCTCATAATTCTTCCCTTATGGCTTCTCAAACTCAATCAATACTTTCTTTTCTTGCCTTGAGAGCAAAACTCTTGAGTGGAGGATCCAGCAAGGTAGAATGGTTGGAGGTACATTGGTTTACTAGGTAGTTAACTAACAAGAGACTAAACGGCGAAAGGTATCATTATATCAACATCATCATCAATACGGAAACACAAAGGGCGAATCCATGCTGGGATGAAGAAGAAACTATTTTTCTTGACTTTCGCGTCCGCATAGAAAGAAAAAAGTTGCCTTTGGCAGAATATATATACATGGTTTCCTATCCTATATTGTGCTGTCGCAAAGCCCACTCACGGAAGGTCATAAAGTGAGAAACATGAAGGGGGCTTCTAACAAAACATATCCTAGAGGATCTTTAATATTCCTTCCCGTTCAATCCTTTCCAAGAAAAAATGCTTAAAGACTGTAACTTCCATCTTGTTTTCACACCTTTGGCATTATCTTTGAGACTTTTGGTAAAGATAATGAACAAAGTTAAGTATGTGCTCACTGCACCAGGATGTAGGTGTGTAATATAATAGAAAATGAATGCCAACATTATGTACTTTGCACTATTTTCGTGGTTTTGTTTCAGGAGATCAGGAAACAATTTAGTGTGAAATACTGAGAAACTCCCCTCAAAGAGTAATGTTGAATGTGCAATAAAGAAAGTAAGTGGGCGAGTATTTGTTAAAACAGTGTGAATACCTGGAAATGAGGTAAAGGTTAAGTGTGCCCAAGACAAGGTGTAGACGTGGAACAGTGCTTAAGTTGCGGTAAGAAGGTATAAGCTGTATTAGTCAGGGACTCCAGTATGAATGCACATTTCAAGCATATATGATACTTATATGTTGCGATTTTCTTAAAGAATAAAAATTGGGAAAACATGTTGTACACAGCGGAAGCATTCAGACCATGGTAGAAGGTCTGGCAAAAATAAGCTTCCTGCTACTTTTGTATTGGAATTATAACCAACTAACGATAAGTAAGAAAACACTATATTTAACAAGCGAGGGAAACCCAATCTTTTCATTTAAGTCACCCTCGTGAAACATAATCATTGTTTGTTTCTGAGAAAGTTTAAGTGTATGGAAATTGTTAAGATCCAAGATTATTCCGACTATTCATGATAAAAATAGAATGTACAGCAAACATTTCCATTAATTCTAAGCGAAGTGCTATTATAAAGCCATTCGACATTAACATTATTGTATTAGATTTCTATGCTAGATTTAATAGAAAAGTACTCGGTAATTTGTTATTTGTTGATGTTAAATCATCCAGACTATTCCATACTGATTCACGATGAAGCAAATACACTCACGTAATAAGCTACACATAATACACGACCAGGTATTATAACTAGTCCAAGTCCAGCCCACTCAAGAGAATGGATTAATATATAAAATGTCTTCTCTGTGCATATCTTATCCGTACGTACCATTATAATTTTTCCTCCTTTTCCTACCAATATATATATACCTATTTATACCATATCTATCTATACCTATACACTTATATACACTTATACACTTGCAACCAATCTTTTTCCTCGATTGTAATTTCCTCGCTTTTTCATCTCTTTCATTTTTTTGTCAGCCAACCCAATACTTCTGACTAATCTCTACTCGTTTTTCACTCTTTCTTCAGCCTTTCAACAACAAAAAACTTAGTAGTCTGACTTTTATACTTTTTTCCTTATAAACCCCGTTTCCCCCTTATCCTTCTCTACTCTCACACTCAACATTAGTGAATAATATCCTTATTAGTAGGCGAGTAGTTGTGTTAGAAAAAAGGGAAAGCATACTTTTATACTTTTTTCCTTATAAACCCCGTTTCCCCCTTATCCTTCTCTACTCTCACACTCAACATTAGTGAATAATATCCTTATTAGTAGGCGAGTAGTTGTGTTGGAAAAAAGGGAAAGCATAAGTTGAGTCTTGTCTCCTGCTGGAGAAAGGGAAAAAATGGAAAGAAGCAATAGAAGAATTGAAAGAAGGTAAAGTCAAGACAAGATGAGTTGAGTCGATAAGGCATTTTGCCGAGCATGATGTTACCATCTGCTTTTTTGTCCAACCAAGAAGGAAAAGAACCAACTTACTTCACAATTGGCAATGAATGCTTTTCTATCACTGATTGTGAGTGAGTGAGAGGAAGGGGGAAAAGAGGCATTATATTATTGAAATGCAAGCAACTCATTTCTAAACTCTCCATTCAACTCACCAAGAAAAAGGAAATATAGCACAAGCTTTCCCTCCATATATACACTTACTTATCTCCGTAGAGAAGACGTTGCGTTGTGTGCGCCAAAGGTGATAAGTCAGATGAAAAAAGGTTTTTCATCTGAAAAAGCAAGGCAAGGAGAAACTTAATTACCATCGTATCACATCGTTCTATATCTTTCTATCACTGTTGTAATCCACCTCCGCCATGCACTCACAAAAGTATAGGAACAAGTCTCCCTTTATCTCTCTTACGTGAGGAAGCCGAAGATGTATTATACATAAGTTACGACTGGCTCACATTGGAAATCAAGTTGGCAATCTGTTGGCAAACAGATTCATTCAGCTGCTTGACTCATCACATCATCATCAGCAGCGGCATGTACAGTAAGGGAAACGAGCAGTATGTATATGCCTCCTCGTCTTCTTCATGCTATAATATGCCACCAAATATACCAAACTAAAACTTTTGAGGAGGACTGTGTGACTATAGAGAAAAAAGTGAATTACGAATTGTGATTCGAATAGAGCTAATAGCGTCACTAATGGTGTGTTTTATGTATTTCTCTCTTCAATACTGAAACATACACACATTCACATTCGTAAAAAAGCGGAACGTTTGGGAAGGAGAATAAGGAAAAAGAATGCGTCAGCAAATCAGTATTGAACCTTTTCTACAGTGGAGAACAAAAAGTCCGTTTTACTCCCAGTTATCTCTTATACATATTATGTGTAGGAAGGTATTAAATAGGCTGCATTATAATGTAATGCACGGAGCTATTAGCGGTATATCATGTTCGTGCATAGGATGATCATGATGAAACGAAACGGGAAGAGGAGAAAGATAGATAAGGAAATACCTTGGAGGAGCAGATTTTTTTGGCTATTTTCAAGTCAACTTAAAATATTATGGGCGTATGCTACTCCAGCAGAAGAGCAAAGCTGATGCATGTCCTTTCTCCCTAAACGCACTGGATGGAAGGAAAAGAAGAATTGTGTGTGTTGGCTATTCGTTTCGTTTCGATTGCTGCTTTGTCACTATTTTATAGCAAGCACTCACTATTAGTAGGTACATTACACCAAATTTTCTGCTGACGGTTGCACCTTCCGTTTTTAAAGATTGGGAGACGGAGATAAAATGATGGAGACTAGATAGAAAACGCAACGAACAAAGTATTTATGGTCATTTGCTTTCTCATTAGGTTTTTACTTGATCCTCTTCCTCGAATCAAATCCGGTAGAGTCGGTGGATTGTACTTGATTGCGAATATGTAAAACGTCTAAAGTTATATTTTTAAGGCTTGAATATCCACTGTTAGTAAAAGCTGATGGTATTCTGTTGACGAAGGATTTCAGCTAGGTTTGCTAAAAACAGAAATTTAACACTTTATTTAAATTATGGTTAAACCGCAGTATATGTACCTCAGCAAAGCAAAACAATGTCTGCGGTAGCGGTGGAAGGAAATACAAGCTGTAATCACGGCTGTTAGTTGTGTGTATGTTGTCCAGCCACAATTTGAAATCGCTGAATAGGATGGATAACATCCAACGCAAAAGATGGGTCGCATCGAATCGTATAATCCCTTTGGATGAATTGTTTTTGGAAGGGGTAGAGAATGAAGAACATCTGGGATTTAGAAGAGACAAAGCGTACGGAAGGGGAGGCACAGGCAGAGGGTAGTAGATTGGCTTAGCTTGGCTACTTTTCCTCCTTTCCATGGACTTTGCATCGAATCTCTAGTTTGCCTTAATCCCAAAGTAATATATAAGGCGAAAGGAATAAATAGAATGTGTGTATATCCGTCTCCATCCCCCACTCCCCATATTATTATCCAGGGAATAAAATAGCTGCACATAATGTGAAGATACAGTGTCTGTAATGCTGCTTAGTCTGCCACAAAAAATATATAGCAGGATTGATGAGTCCAAGACAAGAGAAGGGAGAAACGAATAAAAGCCCCCATGTCCTATTGCTTGCCAAGCCAATGCCGAAGAGATTGCCAAGCTATCAAATTTTTCAAGAGATTTAAAATTAGGGATTAAAAGGAAATGCCTTCATGTTTAGGGGACTTGATGAATCGCCAAAGACATTATCTGAAACAGTGACAAGGAGCAAAGGAACGTGTAGTTGTAAAACCTCAGCTCCAGCTCGGTCGTCAAAGGCATGAACGGATTCTACATTTCTCTACTGTCGCCTTTTCCAACAAAAAAGGAGTGGATGTGGCTAGAAATATCTAATCCATTCCTTCTCTACCTTGCATCCTTCCATGTTATAAACCAAAAAGAAAACAATTTATGCGACAAATTAATTTCCCAGCTTGCTCTTATTTTCTCCAAGCTTGACAACATCCCACCGCACCCACCACCTCTCTCGCACCCAATAATGCTAAACAGGGAAGAGGTCATACCATTAGGGAGACTCTTCCAACTCCAACCTTTTTTGGATAGTAGAAAAAGCAAACTACGTATAAAGCTTTTTTTCCATGGCTCACCTTTCATTTTAAAGAGGTGTATACGCTTTTATAGTTTCCCTTTTCTCTAAATAAAATACCTCCGTTGGAATTAATTTTTCATTCTGTCAGGTGTCTCTTAAATTTCCCCTTCAGTTCGAAATAACATCTGGCTCCGCTGTATTTCATGTATCGAACGGCGACTCTAGTCGAGGATACTACAATTTGGCTTAGTGTGTTGAAGTCTTTTGGCTCACTCACTCTAGCTGTCTGCTAGTTTATGCATGCCGAAATCAGTCCATCTCACTTTATCCAAATTCCTAGAGCCGTGGCAATATACATCGACAATAAATATACATGAATCCAACACAGGCACACCCTGTACCGAATATTGAACTATATATACACATAATGTTTCCTTAAATGGAAACAATTTTTATGCAACTTGCCGGTGGATGAGGTGGTAGTCATCTGAAATAGGCTACTCAATACACACAACACAAAACCACACGGTAATTTCCGGAGAATGAGACAGAAAAACTAGAAATTTAGTACATAAAATGGTTTCGAGGAATCGATCCTTTGTAGTAAGATAGGATGACGTAGTATGAAATGGCATGACCTTAGGATATACATATCACTTCGGTTTACTTGTTTAAGTAGTCGAATTGACGTCGCAGTAGCAATTCATCACAAAGACAAAAATGTTCATACTGTAACTTAACTTAACATTCAGCTGACTATAACCTGTTTGTATATTTAGTTGGTAGAGGCTATAATATATAATTGAATCTGCATCCAATTTCCATTTTCTTTTCACTTTTTATCTTTTTCTGCATACGATACACTATTAAGTTCGTGGAAATCAACAAGAGAAAGTCAGACTAAACCCAGAAGTTAGTAACTGTTAAGACTTCTATATTATTTAGAAACTACCATGATGGTTTTATATCAACCAACTAAAGTCTAGGTTTTTTTTACTGTGGTGAGCTTTCTCTTTTAACTCATACATTTTTGAAGAGTACCGTCTGCGATTTTCGGTCTGAAGGTAAAAAATAATGCATGTATGCAAAGTAACAGCATCATCATCATCCAGTCACTCTATTCCTTTTTAAAAAAAGAAGAAAAGGCTTTTTTCCTTGTGAAATGTAAATTTTTTTAGCCACAAAAGCCAGCCTCACTTTTTACCTTTTACAACATACACCCTTTCAGTTTTTCTCCTGCACTGCAAGCAAAAAGCAAAAAAGAAAGAAAAAGATTCCAAGAAAGAAGTGAATATATCCTTATTCGTTATGCAAATGTATTATACCATGCACTATATAGTTTTGTTCGTAGTGCAAAGTAGGTATTACCAACTTTAAGTTTATGAAGGTGTAGAATGTATGTAAAGTGAAAATTGAGAATAAAGATGCTTTTGAAGCCTTTTTAAAAAGAAGAGAAAAACGCAAAGTAAGTAAAGAATTTTTCTTGTAAAAAGGAACAAACTTTAAAAGGCTCAGATTTCTCGTCTACACAGATCCAATTCAATCCGCCACAAAGTACATTTTTTAACTTTGGTTCTTTTTTACATAAAATGTATTTTTTCTTGGTGGTGTGTGATGTGATGTAAGGAAGAGGAAGCTAATCGTATCGTCACATCCAACATCACTAGCAAGGAAACCTGGCTGTGTAATGTAATCAGGAAAATAAGACGACTTTTTTCTGGAGGAAGTAATTCTATGCGTGAATGCATTTCATTCCCATTCCCGTAGGAGGAAAAGGTAGAAGTAGAAACACGTGTGCGTGCATCCACTCCCATCACACATTCCATGTGTAAAGCAAACGAAACGCACAAATCATTTTGTGGTACAACTAACATTCCCCAAAATTATACCATTTTCTCTTGTTATCGGACGATAAAGAGGAGCAATAGCAAAAGAAACATGTATGACTGAATGCTTTTACAAACAATTTTTCTCCTATTCTTTCCTCATTCAATATCCCCTTTTCCCGTCAATTGACCTTCGGTTTCCCTTTTCTTCACTGTGTTTTTCACTCTGTATGTGTACTTTTCCATACATACGCTTTAATACAATGGGATATATAGTAGCACAGCAGTGGGCAGCAAATTTTCTTTTTTGAAGAAAAAAGAGCAAAAAAGCAACATTATAGCAAATGGAGCGGGAGGAATGAGTACTTTATGCTAGTGCATATATCCAATTCGTCCTCTGTATAATAATACAGATGTTACTTTTCCTTCAAAGGGGTGTGTACGCTGTGGTGTCGTATATATACTACGATATTGTATTGACATCGACAAGGAAAAGGAAAAAAAGTTTCGTGTTGAGAAAAGGGAAAAGGATGAAGCACATTCGTACACATAAAAATGTGACACAGGAAGTTTTACAAAGGCCTTATTGCCCTTCTCCTGTGTCTACATAGCATCCAGTTGATTTCTAAAAGGAAAACTTAAGTAATGGCCCTAGCAATACATGCTGTTGGTGTTAGTGATAGAGAAGAAGTGTATGCTACATGCATGCATGCACGAGCTCTACACCAGTGCTAAAAGAGCTGAAGAAAAAAAGCAAAGAAAAAGCCGGAACACACAACTCTTAAAATGTTTCCGCTTTTCTTCTGCACTATAAACTCCCAACTCGCCTCATTTTAAACAAGAAGGAGTCTCGCTAGTTGTGTTTTGTTGTAATAGCACGTGTAATACTCAGCTTGTCTCATTTCCCAGAACTGAGCCGAGCTGAGCTTGCAAGGATAAACAAAAAAATTATGCCGAAGCATGGAAAGGGAGAAGAAAATGATTGTATTTATGCACCAGCATGAAAGTGCAAATTTAAGCTTCCCAGGAAAGTTCAGTTCAAAACCAGGCTTTAGTGATTTTCTCTATTGTACACGACACACAACACATGACACTATTCTGATCTGGTAAAATTGGAGCGAGCCTTGCACTCCAATTCAATCAATGCAAAAAATGAAGATAGCTAGAAGGACAAAATAGTTTAGGAAGAGGCGGGCACAAAAAGGACAGCAATTTGTAGCTTTTTTTGCAATTTGGCAAGGCTTGCGAATTTTGTGGAAGGAAAAAGGAGTCCAGAGTGAATATACTTATGTACTTTGGATTTGTGGAGTAAAAGCTGACCCGGTCGATTTGTCAAGAAAGAAAATTGACAAGCTATTCTGCTGTTTCTGTCTGTTTCTTTAACATCTATATCTAGCGAGTGAACCAGCTTAAATATATTGTATTGACAAATACGTATTCTGTATAGAGCAAACACGAAGCAAAAGAAAAGCTGCAACTACAGAGGGGAAAGGGAGTCATCGCCAACTTCATGTTATGTTGCGTTTTTATACAATATTGTTATTACAGCTTATTTACAGAAGTTAAACGAACTCGTATATTATTATGAAAGGTATTGCTTGTGGACTGGAGTCTGAAGACCATTCACCATTACATAACCTGGAATGAAGTGTATAGTTACGAAACAAACTGCCATCACATATTCCTGGAAAGAACAGTTTACGTCTGCATTTCTATTTTCTCCAGTAGACCTACAAAGCTTTAAGCATACACTGTTTAGGTTGTTGGGTCGGTGCAGTCAAGTATCCAATTCAGATCCAGCCTTCGTTTTCCTTTCCTATTATTTCTTGTTGATGAGCCTTATTGTCAAAATCACGAAACGACGATTCTTCTCTGTCTCACGTCTGACTCGTTGATCATCCGTAGGGAGCCTTTTTCCTATCTTCTCCCTTGAAGGCGAAAGTGGAGGAGGCGAATGAAAATAAAAAAGTGAAAGCAATTTCCAGGTGAAATCACTAGCGACCGACTCCAACTCGGCGTGTACCCACTGCACATGCATGCATGTATTACACCTTATTTGATGGCGAAAGGGAAGGGAGTGAATAAATAATAGTGAAAGGTATGTAGTATGTAGACTTGTCCTGAGCACGTATTCACATGACTGCACCTTGAGAATTGCTCCGGTGATTCAAACAAAACTCAAGGCATTCGAGTCAAGTCTATTGTTCCTAGAAGACGACGTGAGTCATGTTAGTTAAGTCAGTCGATAAACAAAAATCCTCTCAGACATAGCTATCTTTTAGGAAGTATGATTTTTTTGTGTTTGTTCGTTTGGCATGATGTAACATTTAAAATCGCAATATATATATAATAGCTCTCTGAATATTGTAAGATTACATGTCTGCTGTACAAAGGAAATTTCATCGAAATCTTTTAACAATGAAGTATTTAACAACTCAAGGAGGTTTGTATTAATATTGAGTTTAATAGTCTTTATTAATAAGAGCGTCCTTTTCTACCTGAGTAAAGTTTGTTGATGTTTCTAGCATCTACGTGTAGGAAGAATAAATAATGTATATCCGTACTCCTGCCTACGCACATATGCGTCAAGGATAGCAATAACTTTTTGACGAAAAATAAAGGTTGATGGAGACGACAATGCCCAATGTTTGCTTATTGGATTGCCTGCTCACGTTCGTTGTCTTACACTTGTCCGCCTCCTTTCACATACTTTGCTTACGGCAGATAAACAATCATCTCATTTTTACGAGAATCAATAACAAAATAATCCTGACGACTAGAAAAGATGGACATACAATACGGGGAAGAAGTATATGGCACACAACTTTGCGTGTTCTTGTTTGGTCAACCGGAAAGTCGCGTTTTCTTTGGGTTGAAAGGAAAATATTAGTTCATTAAAACTAAAAATGTAGAGCATTAGATAAACATTATACGTAGTACATATCTAATTATACCTTTTTGTTAGCTGTGTAGTGTGTTTACTTGACTCGAGCACAAATAATTGTATATAGATAAGAATGTCAATATAATATAATAATGCCAAGGTCAAAACATCCTCTTGTTTCTCTATCTCCGTCTCAAATTCTTACCTAACTTTGATTGATTGATTTCTTTATTAACGTGTTTAACATGTATCAGCCTTATTACAGGCTGGTCTCCCTACAGTAACACGACAACAATGATATACATTGCCAAAATCCATCCAAAAATACATAAGACATCATAGCATACCGAGTTGTAATCATCAAAGCCAAAAATTACATTAGTCAGATTTATATAGCATACTTATTCATTCACAAATTAACCTAGCCTTATTAAAACATTTAAATTATCCTGTGTCAATCGACCAGACCATTGCATAAAACAGTCCATGAAGACACATCAGAAACTCAATTACACCATAAAACGGGCTTTGCCCTAAGAAATTGCTGAAATGATACATTGCCTTAAAAATTGAAAGTAAACATTTGAAATTAATAAAATGAAAATAAAATAAAATTAATGAAATTAGATAAACATTATACGTAGTACATATCTAATTATACCTTTTTGTTCGCTGTGTAGTGTGTTTACTTGACTCGAGCACAAATAATTATATATAGATAAGAATGTCAATATAATATAATAATGCCAAGGTCAAAACATCCTCTTGTTTCTCTATCTCCGTCTCAAATTCTTACCTAACGACAGACGAAGTAATGTGGTTCAGTTATGTTTTCGTAGGGGAAATTGCTTCTAGCCTGATCACGAGCCAGACTAATTACAAAGTTGACCAATTTTGAAAATTGGCAAATAAAAAATTGTTTCTCTTCTTAATTCAGTGGAGGGTAAATGTAGGCTGCTATAATAGTAGAAAAAAGTTCAACGCTTCAGAGTTTGTTAGCTAGCATGGTCAAAATCCTCCATGATTGAGTTGTATACTTGGGCTGCTCCGACAGAACAAACTTTTCTCTATTGGATTGGATGCGGGCTAAGCTCAGCTAAGAGTTCATTGGATTCTTTCTTCACGTCTATGATATCTAATGGGGTATAAAAACCTCCAACTCGATTGTACTTGTTAAAGGGTTGTTACGTTTGTCGGATACATGAAGACACAAAGAAACATCTTCAAATACATTGTTATTTCATTATGTGTCTATCTCTAGAAAAAGTAATGAATAGATTGGTGGATCTCTTTTTTCGTGTGTTCAACACAAAATTTCTAGCAGAGTGCAAGCAGAATTGTAGCTGGTCTTCGTTTTTTGGGTCGTCTTATTCATTTTACTTGCGCTTGTAGTTAAGTTTGTGCGATTAGTGATCAAGAATTGGTGAGGACGAGACGATTTTTCTTTTCCGCTTGTTATCTTTCTATAGTAAAAAAATATACATAGGCTATGTATATATCTACGTACAATTACGTAATATATATATGATAAAATGTATGGGAAAATAGTCTATATATACAATGGGGAAAAAAGTAAACAGCAATAGTGAACAAAAAACTTTTTCTTTCAGCAGCAGCATCAGTTTGCTTGGTTGTTCTTGTTAGCAGCATTTTCTGATGCAATGACTACTTCATCTCCTTTCTGTCCTCACTCACATCCATTCCTTAATTCCTTTTCCACTTTCTTTATTTAGGTATCTCTAAAAACTGAGTAATGGTTGTCTTGAGCCAAGAAACTAGTTTGTAAATTGGAGGAAAATTGAGTGAAAGCTTTTGCTAGAAGGATGCTATATCAATAGAAAGAAGGGGTGAACAACATAAGTATACCTATATAGTCTATACAAAGCAAGCAATAACTTATAAAACAACACGAGAAAGTAAAATGGTGCAGTCTTCTTGTTGACTGACTGACGAAGGTTACCTTGCTTTTTCTTCTTCCACTTACTTTACTGAATTGGAGCACAACTTTCCCTCCTTGTTTCTCTCTTAACTAAACTAAAGGATTTTTGTTGGATTGGGGACTTCATCTTGTTTTCACTTTCTTTCTCGTGACAAAAGCTGTACAACATCTTTTCCATCTTTCTCACCCTAGTGAAACTCACGTTCTCAACTCATGATTTACTCGAGACTTGTCTGAATTTAGGGATACACATATAAAACATGGTGTGAGCATGGCTCATTATTGGAAATAATATCTGTGTAGTGAGAATCGCTAGAGAGAAAAAGATAATACGAAATTTTCTCAGAAATGATTCCGGCAAGGATCCAAGTCCCTGTCTAAGGTCGCCTACACTTCTTCTTCCGAGGGTACTTTGATATAGAATCTATGTAGGAAAAAGATGTAAACCAGCACTGCATATTAGACGATGCCAGCCAGCTAGCAAGTTTTTTCTCTCTTCTTCCCCATTACATCACAACACACACACATCACTTTCACATTTCTTGTCTTGGTCTTCGCCATAGTAGTCGTCGCGGTCTTTTATATTTATTACATGTCCCATCGTAAAGTAGGAGAGGAAGTATTTTTCCTTTTCTCCATTCCGTCCCTTTGCTGTGCTGGCAAGACAATATATATGTATGGAAAGGGAATGGGCTGCAATGAAGTGAAAGTCAAACAGACAGGGTTTTATAGGTTCTTAAAACGCCGAGGTGAGCATACTCATACCAATGGATCGAGTGTATATTTGTAGCTTAGCTGTGATGTGGTATATATGGTGAAGGTAGTTGAGAGTATAGACACAGACGCGTGACAAAGAGTGATACTGGGAGGTTTTTTAAGTGAAGGTAAAAATGTATAAGTAATATTATGTTCTGCACTCCTCACACAAGGTATAATAGAGGCAGACAGCTTTATGCCTATAAGGAAGAGAGCTCACTCACAGATCAAACGGATTTTATGAACGGAGAAAGCATGCATGTATATAATATGTGTGTTTTTTCCAATCTACAGCTCGATGTAGATTGTAGATAAGAGATAATATGTATGACTGCCGCTTCCACTTTTTCTTTTGATGATGGGGTGGTAGCACGTAAAAACTGATGAGTCGCAAAGAACAATTTATTTCTCTGGAGGTAAAGTACGCGGAACAGAAAGGAGACGACGACCACACTACACTTCCATTATACTTGTCTTAAGTGAAACAGAGTTGGTGAATTGGATAGGAAATATACACGCTTGTTTGTAGAAGGTACTTTTGAAGTATCACATCCATATGATGGAAAAAAATGAAATGAGGAGACGATGAAGCTTAAATCATGGATGATTACTTTATAACATTTTGATAAGCGCACAAATTCTATCTTTAGATGAAATCTTTCTGTCTTTGTGACACAAGGATATATAACCAATTCTTTGGATTCACCCTCGATCTCTCCGCTATATTTTATATTCTCTTTCTGTCTCCATGCAAGATTAAAAGTTTCAAATATCAACGGAAAGACAAAAGGGGGAATATAAGAGAAAAAAAAGATTTTCTAAAGGTTTCTAATGTCTCCAGCTTTTAGAAAGATCTTGGAGGAAGGTGTGGTATGGGGAAAAGATGAGAAGGGAAAATAAAACTTGTATTTCCCATCTCCTTTACGATACAAGATAGTGCTCTTTTGAGTTCCCTGTACCGACAAACGGAACAAGAATATTTGTCAAATTCAAAGGCAGGTCAAAAACGCTTAAAATTGATTTCTTCTGTACATGAAAGGAGAGATGGAACAAAAAACATTCTTGGTTTTCCAACATGATAAAAAAAACTTTAGAGTGGGAAATACAGTTCTTTTGCTTCCTTCTCCAACAGCATTAAATGTTCTGCACATTTTGTTGGGTAAAAGCTATATATTGCAAATTGCCAAGTTATAAAAATGTC